>CM033640.1:9684976-9806580 GCA_019453435.1 Rhinogobius similis
CACACACACCCCAAACCCCTTTTTCCTGGTATGTCGTCTTGTGTTATGTTATTGTCTCATGTCACTTTTATGTTATTGTTATGGGATGTGATGTTATTGACGTTATCTCGTTATAGACTGTAATTTTTTTTCTTTCGTTCTCTCTTTCTTGAATGTATGTTTGCAATGGTTAATAAAATAAAAAAAAAAAAAAAAGAATAACAATTAGTTATTCCTTATGCCTTAGTATTAGTAACTACTTAACTAATACTCTAACCCAGGCATGTCCAAACTAAGGCCCGGGGGCCAAAAGCGGCCCGCAGAGCAATTTTTCTTGTCCCTCAAGCTTCCTGGAGAATTGGCCCACATTGTCCTAAGACATACTTTTTACAGTAAATTTCAGATTTTCTACTACTATAACCTAAATAACTAACGTTTTGGAGTGAGACATACCTAAACTGAATTTAGGTGTGGTGGCACTTTAAAAAACTTTTTTGAACGTTTCATTTGTGGCCCTCCTCTTGGTCTACATTTCAGCATGTGGCCCTCGGTGGACACCCCTGCTCTAACCCAAGCCCTAACCTTAATTAAGGCGAGACACTACAGGTGAATAGGAAAAAAAATCTTACTTAAAGATACCAATTTGAAACTTCTGTAGTTTATTCACATAAATGTAAGAAAAAATATATTAGTTTTTCATCATGTCATGTTTTCTTTTCATGTAGAAATAAGGCATTTTATGTGTAAAAACAGCAATAAATACATGTATTTGGGACATACAAATCTGAAAAGTGGACAGGACCAAGGTTAAATTGCTTGGTTTATTTCGTACACAACTTACCCATTACTTTGTTGGACAGACGTTATCAGACTTTCAGACATTTGGTGCCGTAATAACTTGAACACAAGGGACATGACAAATGTGTGATTACAAATTGATTTTTCCTTTACCCTTCAATTGATCCAGTTCAAACGTCAGCCTTTACGTTCGACGAGAGCGTAACATCTCGCCATTTTGTTTGCTTTTCCATCAGCTTTGATCGAGCCGTAATTGATTCCCTAATTGCCTTTAATTATAACGTAAATGACTTCTTTTTCTGCTCTCGTGTCTGCTTGGCTATTTGTTCTCGTGGCTATCAAAGCTAAGAGCGTTAATACACTGGATGATAGGGTTAATAATATAGTAATCAGCGGCGTAATTGTGATTCGACTCAAATAAGCATAAAGGCATAGAATCGCAGAGTGGTTAATTGTTTTCGCGAGGACATCTTTTGGCTGTCTTCACACCAATCAGGACAAATTGTTTATGGAGCGATAGCATTGGGACGCGTCAATGCAATCATGCGCATTGTTATTTGCCTCTTCGGTTCGCTCTGCCCCGTCCCGTTGTGCCGTTAATGCTCCATCAGCTTGCACCGGCGCTGTCCGAGGCCCGTTGAAGGGAATGAATCACAAGGAGAGGAATGTTCCCGTCGACTGTTTCTAAAACTAAAGTTCCACCGCTTCGTCTGGGGGAGGGCGGACGGGGGGAGGGAGTCATGCTGAGATTTCTTGCTTGTTGTGGAGTTAAACACAGCGCGGGCTTTGGCAGGGCTGATAAATAAAACATCCGAGTGCTGCAGGAGAATGGGGCCTGCTTCCTGAATCTCGCGCGGAGGCTCGTGGCACGGAAGGCGTTCGCGCGGTGTGCCTTTCGGCCGCGGGCGCTCTCTGCCGTTACCCCCGGCCCCGCGCGCTCGTGTTCGGCCAAGTCGATGGCCAAACCTTTCTGCTCGCACTCTGGGATGCGCTTGTAATCTGCACAGTTTGCGCGGTTTCGTGTTATTGTTTAAGGACACGTAGTATGCAAATGTGACCTTTCTGGGGCTTTTAACCGTGTTTTCCTCATCAAACACATACCTGGAGTTGTGTTTAGCTTCATTCACGCTTGTTTGATGAATTCTGTTTAGTAAATCCTCTTGAGCCTCACAAAACAGTTTCCAGTTTTTGACGTCGTATAGTTAGAGCGCTGGAGGTTCCCTTAAAGGAGACGTATTATGCTTTTTTTCAGGTGCTTAGTATTGAACTACAGTATAACATAAGTGGAACACCATTTTATGTTTTGTTAATTGTAAACAGCAATATTGATCTAAAATTATTTAGAAATACACACACATCTATTGACTTCCTGTTCAAAACTGCAGAACTGACAAGCCCCGCCTCATCACAGTGACATTTCACCGTAACAAGCAGCGCACTGTCATTTACGTCTTCTTTATTTTGAAAGAAAGTGGCAACGTGACATTTTATAACATAACGTGTCACTCAGAGCCTTCATTTTTCTAATAATCACAACTAAGCACAAGGATGTGGGCGAGGATAGGAGGTAAGTGAAAACAGGAATTTTCAGAGCACTCAAGAATCAGTTGCAAGAAAATACAGGATTACTTAAACATGCATGAATCAAACAAAATACAACTTTGAGTGACCTAACAATGGGAAAAAAACACTGTTGTAACAAGGTTAAAAGCGCATTAGGGGCCCAGAATTGGTCTGTCTTCTTATAAATAAACAAATAAATAAATTTATGTCGACGGGCCTGACTTAGCATGTAACTGCAAGCTAGCTTTTGTTTTATTCCCTATGGTAATTCCCTCTGCAGCCAGTAGACGGCATACTCCAATCCTGATGAGGGAACGCCCAACTGACCAACCAAAGAAATGGATAATTTTCAATGTAAACATTATTTTCATTTTTAAAACATGAGATGCCAAAGTAAAGATACTAAAGAGCATATTTAAAGGTCAACAACAATATATAATGCATACTATTTGTCCTTTAAAGCACTATTGTCCAATTTTGGTAATGCATTACTGGCAAAAACCTTCATTTCTAAAAGAGTAAAATTCTAAATGAACACATAACATGGAAGTGCTGAGCTTTAGAATCAGAATCAGAATCAGAAGCGGTTTATTGCCATTGTCAGTGAATTCACAAACATAGGAATTTGTCTTCGGCGTAGGTGCAAAAAATATAGAGCAATGAGTAAAATATAAAAAAATATATAGAAAGGCATGCATAAAAATTAAGAATAAAATAGACTAAGATAGACTGTATACAGAATGTACAGTTGGCAGACAGTGCCATGTGCAATGTGTAGTGCAATAGATTGTTCTTATATAATATATGGTTAAAGTGAGTCCAACGGCAGAGGGAAAGAAACTGTTCTTGTGGCGGGAGGTTCTGGTCCGGATGGACCGTAGCCTCCTGCCCGAGGGGAGGGGCTCAAATATTCCGTGTCCAGGGAGAGAAGGGTCAGCAGTGATCCGACCTGCTCGTCCCCCGAGTCCTGGAGACGTGCAGGTCCTGGACCGATGGAAGGCTGCAGCCGATCACCTTTCAGCAGAGCGCACAATGCGCTGTAGTCTCTGTTTGTCCCTGGCTGTGGCTCCAGCGTACCACACGGTGATGGAGGAGGTGAGGATGGACTCGATGATGGCCGTGTAGAACTGCACCATCATCTGCGCTGGCAGCTTGGCTTTCCTCAGCTGCCGCAGGAAGTACATCCTCTGCTGGGCCTTCTTGATGATGGAGCTGATGGTCGGCTCCCACTTGAGGTCTTGAGTGATGGTGGTGCAGAGGAAGCGGAAAGAGTCCACGGTGGTGATGGGAGAGTCTGTCAGGGCAAGGGGGGGCAGGGGGGCTGAGACTTTCCTGAAGTCCACGATCATCTCCACTGTCTTCTGGGCGTTGAGCTCCAGGTTGTTATCGCTGCACCAGGACACCAGCCGGTCCACCTCCCTCCTGTAGACAGACTCATCGCCGTCCGAGATGAGTCCGATGAGGGTGGTGTCGTCTGCAAACTTGATCAGTTTTACAGAGTCGTGGCTGGAGTTGCAGCAGTTGGTGTACAGGGAGAAGAGCAGAGGAGAAAGTACACAGCCCTGTGGAGTTCCTGTGTTGATAGTCCGAGTCTCTGAGACATTCTTCCCCAGCCGCACGCACTGCCTCCGGTCCGTCAGGAAGTCAGTGATCCACCTGCAGATGGAGTCAGGCATGTGGAGCTGAGAGAGCTTGTCCTGAAGCAGAGCAGGGATGATGGTGTTGAATGCAGAGCTGAAGTCCACAAACAGGATCCTGGCGTAGGTTCCCGGGGAGTCCAGATGCTGCAGGATGAAGTGGAGGGCCAGGTTGATGGCGTCGTCTACAGATCTGTTGGCTCTGTAGGCGAACTGCAGTGGGTCCAGGGCGGGGGAGGTGAGGGACTTGAGATGGGGCAGGACCAGGCGCTCAAAGGACTTCATGACGACAGGCGTCAGAGCCACAGGCCTGAAGTCATTAAGTCCAGTGATCCGGGGCTTCTTGGGGACAGGGACGATGATGGATGACTTGAGGCAGGCTGGGACATGGCATGACTCCAGGGAGGTGGTGAAAATGTCTGTGCAGACCGGAGTCAGCTCGTCCGCACAGTGTCTGAGGGTGGCCGGGAGACACCGTCTGGTCCAGCCGCTTTCCGGGGTTGGACTTCGAAACTGTTTCCTTACTTTGTCCCTGTGTTGTGAATGGCGGGGGGGGGGGGGGGGGGGACCCAGGGTGTGATTGGCAGAAGTGTCCATTGTAGTGAGATGGGTGGGGGAGGGGGTTGAGGTTTCGAACCGAGAATAGAAGGAGGCGAGCTGTTCAGCCAGTTTCTGGTCGTCAGCAGCATGGGGGGCTTTGGGCTTGTAGTTGGTGATCTGCCTAAGTCCCCGCCAGACCGCCGAAGCGTTGTTTGCAGAAAAAGACTCCTTTAGGCGCGTGTTGTACAGGGATCTAGCTCTTGACACCTCCCTGCTAAATCTGTACTTAGCACCTTTGTAGCTCTCTCTGTCCCCGGCTCTGAAAGCTGCCTCCTTCTGCTGCCTGAGCTGCCTCAGTTTGGGTGTGAACCAGGGCTTGTCGTTGTTATAAATCACCCTGGTGCGTGTGGGAATGATACTGTCCTCACAGAATTGGATGTATGACGTCACAGTGTCCGTGTACTCATCCAAACCACCCGTGGCAGTTTTGAACACATCCCAGTCTGTAATGTCCAAACACGCGCGTAGCTCCTCCACTGCCTCGCTGGTCCACTTCTTAGAAGTCCTCACTACAGGTTTGGAGAGCTTCAGCCTCTGTCTGTACGTGGGGATCAGGTGGATCATGGCGTGATCTGAGAGCCCTAGGGCAGCGCGAGGAACCGCGCGGAAGGACCCACTCACTGTAGTGTAACAGTGATCCAGCGTGTTCTGCTCTGGTCGGGCATTTAATAAACTGTCTGTATTTTGGTAGTTCCTGGCTGAGATTACCCTTGTTAAAATCCCCGAGGATGATCAACAAAGAGTCCGGGAAGTCCTGCTCCGTATTCAAAACCCTCTCCGCTAACATGCGCTGTGCCTCGTGTACGTTCGCGCACGGCGGGATGTAAACAGCGGCGAGAATGAATGAAGCAAACTCACGTGGAGAGTAGAATGGTTTACAGTTAATGAAGAGATATTCCAGATCAGGAGAGCAGAGTTTGGAGATCACAGTCACATCGGAGCACCAAGCGTTGTTGATGAAGAAACAGACTCCACCGCCTTTTGTTTTTCCACCGGAGAGATCCCTTTGTCTGTCGGCGCGGAGGAGCTGGAATCCCTCCAAATGGAGCGCGCAGTCCGGGATCGACTCGCTGAGCCACGTCTCCGTGAAACACAAAACAGAAGACGAAGAAAAGTCTCTGTTCCTCTTCATCAGCAGCGCCAGTTCGTCCATCTTGTTGCTGAGTGAGCGGACGTTGGAGAGGAAAATCCCAGGTAAGTGCGCACGCACGCCGCGTTTCCGGCGCACGAGAGCCCCGCCGCTTTCCTCTTCTGCGCGCGCCTCACTCTTGGCCAAGACTAGCGCCAAGTCTGCAGCAGACGCTAAAAAAACTGGAAATAGGTCCGTGGGGGTAGAAGTTCTAATGTTTAAGAGCTCTTCACGGGTGTAAGAGCACGCGGACACACGATTAACGCACAAAAACAAACAACAAAGAGCGCACCAAAACGCCAGGGCATCCGTCAGCGGCGCCATCTTGGAGTAAATCTTTAGCACTAATTCAGGATTCAGATTAGAAATTCTGCAGTTCAGGGATAAATTATCTCTCTCTCTATTACATTTTAACGACTCTAACTACATCATAACTTACTAAAACTTGCTAAACTTTATGTACACCATTGTTACTCTTCATTTCCCACAGTATAACAATGACTGCGTTTACAAGTGGATTTATGAATGAAATGTCGGTTAAATCTGATGTGAGTTGATTTCTTTCTAAAATCAAGACGTATTGACAAAAAACAAACGAAAAAAAAGGCAAACTAATGTGGCAAAGAAAAAAAATTCAAGAGAATGTAAAAGTTTATTCGAAAATGCATTGTACTTTGTCTTCAAAATACAAGTTATTTTATTAATCCACTTATTAACTATATATAACTATAACTTTTTTTTTTTATCAAATTCCTTTTGGGCAGAGCGAAGATCAAATCTTATTCTTTGGTATTTTTTTTTACTGTCCATGTAACAGTAAATGCATTTCAGATGTGAAGCAGGTCAACCTATTATATTCATCCAGTCTCATAAAATGCGTAATTTCCATTCAACAAATCGGAGGCATGAAGTTGACTCTACAGCGGAGTAACTCGGAGGAAATGGTGCCGCACTTCCAGGCCATGCACTAAACCGTCCCTAATAGGCTGCTGGGTCAGCACCGGCACACTCAGGCCTAACCGTACAAAAGGCGGCTGAGTGCTTTCTGCGCAGTCAAACATCATACGCTCACAGATAAGAAGCGCATGCATAATTGAAGGCACACGCTGAATGGCATGACATGGGAGAGGTGCTAGCCCCTTTTTCTCTGCCACGAAAATAAACAAGAACAAAAAGGGGCGCCTGAAAGACCTATGAAAAATTTATAGGTGCATATTATTTAACGGGCTGAAAAGCTGAATGGACAGGCCAGGATTTATGGCTTGTGTTGTGGAAAATATGGGTTCCTCTTGTATTTTGAAAGACGAGTCAGATTTAAACAGTTGGTCCGCAGCAGAAGGTCTTTGAAAATAAATTTGATTCCTACTGCATCTGTTTTGGTTGTCTAGATCAGTGTTTCCCAACCAGGGGTACGGGGACCCTTGGGGGTACATGAGCAATTACAAGGGGGTGCTTAGAATTGTTTCACGTTTTAAAAGATCATTAAAGGTACTTTTATCTGAACAAAAACATGTTATCAGTTGTAAATTTAGTATCTTTTTGGAGTATCTTGGACCATAAGTATGATTTTAATAAAAAAATAGAATGGTAATAATTAACAATATGTGACTGGTAAACCCATTGATTTGCCTTAAACTGAAGTTAAGGGGTACTCTGAGTGTGAGACAAAGTTGGGACAAAAAAGGTTGGGAACCACTGGTCTAGATCAGTGATTTTCAACCAGTGTACCTTGAAAATATGTCCAATTTGAGTCGACAGGTTCATTCGGATTTATTTGAATAGGTTATAGTTTTGGAGTGTTGTGGGCAAAACTTCTGAAAAAACAATCAGCATTGCCAAATTTAAAGAACCAGACAGTAGCATGAACATAATTAGCTTCAATATATCTATGTCGTTTTCGTCAAAAAAGTGTGATTTGGTCGTATTTTAGGTGTGCCGCAGTATTGTTTGAACCTAAAAAGTGTGCCAATGTTTCATTTGAGGTTGGAAAACACCGGTCTAGATCAGTGATGTTTAACCATAAGGCCAGGGCACATTGCAGGGCCAAAAACAGCTCCTTGAAGGTCACCAAAATAAAATTTTAAAATATAATTAAACATATTATAATACATTTAATATGTTAATATGCCTCAATTTATTTTTTTACTGAAAAATTTGAGCCCCAAGGTAAAAAAAAAAAAGAGGCTAAGCCCCATTCAACTTAAGGTCACTTCAACTTAAAGCACAGACTTTAAGATTTTCTAATTTTGACTTTATTTGGTGCAATAATACTTATTGTCAATATAAATTCTAATTTTAAACCAATCAGGTATCTGTTCGTGGGGAAAAACTGAAAAATCTGTTGAAAATTACCAAAAAAAAATCACATATTTTTATTTGTTAAGTAAAAAAATATGTGACATTACATGGCCCAGTGTACAGGTAACTTACAACCAGGAAGTAAAACATAAAGAATTGCTAAATTGGGATAAAATGTGTAAAGAACTTCAGCAAATTGTGAAATATATTTGTCTTAACTGCATTTTAGTTAAGTGAGTAGTCCAACCTACCATAGGCACTTTAAGGCCTGCGGGCCAGATCATGCCCTCCAAATGATCTGATCTGGCCCGTAGCTCATCTTCCAAATATTTAATGATACATTTTCTCTTGTTTTCTGGTTTTATCCTTGTTTGATATGGTACTGATTTTGAGCCTCTTTAATTCTGGGTTAGGTCTGGTTTAGTCCTGGTTTAATTCTTAGATAGTCCAGTTCAGATCAAGCTGGCACATCTAGTCCGAGTTTATTCTGGTTCTGTATTGGATTGGCAATTGTTGATATTATTATAATATCTTTTAATTGTGTAAATGTAAGTCACTTTTGAAAAAGAGGTTAAATATAGGTTAATTTAAAAACCGTGTCACAAGCAACAAACAATGTCAAAAGTGGTGTCGTTTTTGCAACTGTCCAGCCTAAAGGTCACAGCCCTCAGAAAAATCTAACCCTCTGGAAAATTTTGTTGAATAGCCCTGGTTTGGATGATAGAAACTCACAGCTACAATGCATTTAAGATAGATTTTCGTTGCTTGGTGACTTTTTATATATAGATTCAATTTGTTCTGCCATAGTCGTGTTTTCCTGTCTGCACTGACAGGCTGTTAACACCTTCCAAAGTCTACCATCTGCTTTGTACCTGCAGAGAACTTGAGACTCTGGCTTCCTACATATGCTGCTAAAGAATGGGGAGATGTATTACCTTATTGTAGCTTCTAATGAGCGAGTGCATGCAAGGATACGCCAGGAGTTTTCACTTTACATAACAAATCTGAACCTTTGCTAACCACATATACTGTATCTAATGTAAGCAAGCACCAACTCTGGAACTTAAAGTAGAACTAAGTAACATTTTACCCTTATCAAACGTCTTTGTAAGTCCGTGCGGTGGTCGTAAATGTATTTTCGGGGCGTTTGGGCGTTTGAAGCTCCCGCTGTCGCCCCCTGTTGTCTCTGAGCGGAAAACCGGCCTTGCAACATTTCCTGACGCCGACCCGGACTCTCCTGAGAAACCATGGCTCTCTTTTTTATGTTTGGCGACAGGAAAGGTTTTTGTATGTGATTGTACAATAAAAGGAGGCGTCTTTTTACTGGGAGTGTATTTTCACAAGAGACCTGCAGGGGGAGCTCTGTCGCTGAAGTTACTTAGTTCTGCTTTGAGGCATCTTCGCGATCTTTTCTGCCAACTGGGGCTAAAGTAACACTATACATTTCAAAGTGCACACTAATGATTTTTTTGAAAGGCATACAGTCCAAAAAAATGTAGCCGTTGAAAATAAAGGTCATGTGCTCTGATATCAGGTTGGACCGCCTTTACTTTTGATTTACAACATACATGAGCTGTGGCAATTTTTCAGTGAGCTTCTGCAATGTCAAAACATGCATTTCCTTCCAGTGAACTGCAATAATAAATGACTAGCCCTCGTGCTCTCTTCAATTGAGCTGTGCACGTTTGGTCAAAGAGCAATATACTTTTTCATATCAGGAACATTTTTGATACATTTTATATTGAGTGATGTTCTGGACCACCCATAAAAGTTTTATATCGATGAAATAAAAAAATAAAATAAAAAATCTAGATGGGGATAAAATGAGCTGAAGATAGCGGGAGGGTTTTGAATAAGCTAAAATGACTTGAATTCAGGTTAATAAAAAAATAAAAATCTCAAAAGTTAAGCTTTGTTTACTTAATGGGCCTACATTTTTGTACTTGTTTTAGGGTGCTTCTGACTTGTTTTAGTGTTTCTTTTTATTTTAAGCCAAATTATTTGTCAATGGGATAAGATTTTTTTCACTTAACTCATTGGCAAATTTATTTTCTTCTTCTAATAACCAATTCAGTGAAATATTCTACGTCACATAAGCAAATAACTCTGGTCAAAACAACTCAGTTTAAGAGTATTAATCCGAAACTCGGGTCTTTTTAGCGAGGCTAGATATTATGTTTTTCATCAAGATCTTGTATTGATGATGAAGAGTGTGACCACTGTACAAAGCAGATGTTTCAGATCTGAAACAGGGAAAACCTGGACTCATCAGACCATATCACCTTCTTCCAATCTTTATGCTCTCAAGGATTTGAAGCCTTTTTTGCGGTTAGCCTCACTGACTAGTGGTTTTCTTAGAGCCGCACAGCTTTTCAGGTCCAATCCCTTGAGCTCCCAGCGCATTGTTCAAGTGGAAATGCTTACTTTCACCATTAAACATAGCCCTAAATTGAACAGTGATTGCCAATCACAATCATTTAGGATTGTTTTAGAACACAGAGACAATGGTTCCCCACTATCCTTCCAATTTATAATAATGTGTTGGATAGTTCTTAAGCCAATTTTAGAAGTTTCTGCAATCTTCTCAGATGTTTTCTCTGTTTGATGCCAATGATTCGACCCTTCTCAAACAGCTTTTCCATGACCACACGATTTGTCTTTCCACATTTGTTACAGAAATGAGATCATTTTGGTTTAGGAGGCTCATACCTGTTTGCTCAGTTGAATCCAGGTGGCGACTTTTTTATTTATTCATTTATTTTTTGGACAGGCAGCGTATTATTCCATTTGCTGTCTTGCTAAACAAACCAACACTCATAAACTTTGACCTGCACACACCATCTTTAGGTTTAATAGGGTTTATAAATGGTAAACTACATGGATTCAGCAACACCGTCTTGTTTTTGAGTCACAGTTTGGAAAGTTTGCACCTCTGTATGCGACTTGTCTTCCTATAGATCTCCACGGTGCACCCACAGCTCGCTGGCAGCTGTCACAAACCGGCATACGACATTTACAGCGTTACATTATTCTGCTGGATTGGAGGTTCTCTAGATATGATGTTTCAGTGTAACATTCTTGGAGTTCAGTCATGGGTTTCGTTCCCATTGATTTTCTTTATACCGTTTGCAGACTGCTTGAGATGTTATTGCTTTGCCTGGAATGATCCACAGAATGGCATTTAACCCATCTATGTTGTGTTTATTGAATTACAAATGTTATATTGTTTAAGGCGAGACACTACAGGCAAAACTAATTTTTCCTTTTTTTTGTGTGTGTGTTTCCATCAGCTTGGTCTTTCAGCATATCGGCTTTCATGTGGAAACAACAAACTTTGTCTAATCTGCTCTTTAAAATGTTTTATTCTTCCATTTAATCCACTTCATCCATAGAGTTCTATGGGACATTGTAACTTCAAAGGCAGTTTTCTTAAAATGCATTTTTCTCTCCAAGGGACATAAGGATCACCACTTAAAGTAGCTCTTACACACACCAAACTGTACAATCTTAGAGTCAAAAAGATTTTGACGAAACATACAGAAGGATTTTTTGATATATAACTCTAAAACTGATTTATTGAACTTTTAAGTAAAAAAAAAAAAATTAGGTGAAATTTGAATTTTTAGGACAATCTAGTTTACTTAAAAACTAAATAAGAAATCCAAAATCCCCTCTGTAAATGTTTTTGTAACAAATATGTGTATAAAATGAACCAAGAAATTTAAACGTGATTCTGTCCATTTTTCAGATTTATATGTCCCAAATATATGTATTTTTGACCATTTTTACAAATAAAATGCCTTATTTCTACATGAAAACATGACATGATGAAAAACTTTTAATATTACATTTATGTGAGTAAACTACAGGAGAAGTTTCAAATTGATATCTTTAAATTTAAGATATTTTTCCTATTCAACTTTAGTGTCCCACCTTAATTTTCAAAATTTCTTCGCAAACTGCAACTTCTCGAGTAAAACAAACTGTGATAAACATTTAACAAAGGGACAATCCCACCAAACTAGGTCATAATTACAAAAAAAAAATGTCATATAGACTTACACAAAACCAATAATAATATATTCAGATAAAAATCCTTTTCGTTCTTACAGATTTTGCGTAACGGCATCAACTGCTTGTGTACATGGAGTAAAAAAAAATCTGAAAAACCACGGATAAATTCTACATTCGTCTATTGTTATCTGGATTTCCCTTTAGAATTCCTAGCCTTGCAGTTTAAATGGATAAACTACATAAAAGATGAGTCATGAATTAACGGTGCTTATGAAGAAATAATGCCATCTGAGGCTAACTGATCAACAAAACTGCTGCATCTTGCAACAAGGGTAAAATAAGACCCGTACTGCGCAGAATATCGCACTGTAAGCAGCGTCAGGACGAGCACGTTATAAATATTACAAATCATAATTATTAAGCGTGAAGGAATAGCAGTTTGGCTTGTGTTTACGTGCACCTGCCCGGAATACCAACTCCCAAAAAGTACAACAGAATGCAAATACGTTAAAAGTACTGCAAACTTTCCCCAAAACGCATTGTGAAAAATAACGCTTAATCCAAACAGAGGTATGTCCCGGTTTGTTGTGGAGCCTAAAAATGGCTTCGTCAGCAAACAGTGGAAAGGAGAGGAGCAATGACAAGTCACACTTTACATACAAATAGCTGTCAAGACAAAATTGCCTACTTAGAATAAATACGGCATGAGCAAGAAATATAGGGAAGGACAAAAGCGGTCTGGTGGAACAAACAGAAAGCATGAAATGAAATGAGATATTAATGTAAATTGAACGCTGTTGCCTTATACAAACGAAAAGCTCATGATTTTTTAATTTAAATGTATTGTTTTCTGTATCATGAAAGCGTCAGTCTTGGATATAACTTGAAGGATACTACAGTTGTGAGAAATGGTTTGGTTTCATTCTACATATTGGAGGGAAACGATCGCTACTAAGGACATTTATATATGTTACAGTGCTTTGTAACGCTGAAGTATTTAAAGGTTGCTGTGAGGGCTTTTGGTGTCACTAAAGTCACAAGTTACAGCAGCTTTTTTCAGCCCGAAGAGACTCCAGACACTCAATCAAGTTTTGCACAATGACGCGCTGAATAGTTCAACTCTGAAGCTCGGCAGTGGCAGGTGTAGCAATAAATCAAACGAAAGATGAGTATTTTTTGGAAAGAGAAGGTCATTTTGTTTTGCCAGATGAAGATTACGAACATATTCTCAATCGGGGAGCACAGGATCAGATATATGGAAAAGAGAAATGTATCACGGAATTTATAACAGCGTGTCAAAGTGCACATTATTCACAGGGAAATACGAGTCGCTGGAGAAACTGTGGTTGTCAAGTTGTCCAACATTATCATGCATTTTGGGGCTGTCCTGTTGTTGAAAGATGTTCGTCTGAGATTCATAGAGCATTGCTGTTTGACTTCAGACCTATGCATCTGGACCTCAAAACTCCTGTCACGGATACATGAATGGATACCTTTGGAGCTGCTGGGAAAAAAAGCTATCACGAAAAAATGGATTACACAAACTGAACCAACAATCAAGGACTGGACCGATATTGGAATAGACATTCGAAAATGGGAAATGGACAAATTTAATAGACTTTGGACCAAATGGATTGACTTTGCCGGACAACACATTTAGGACTTTGTATAACTGTTTGTCTACTCTCTCTCCGTCTCTCTTTCTGTGCCGTCGTGTGAAGAAGAGGAGATAGAAAGTTGAAGTTGAAGAAGCTGATGCTGCGCTAGAGTTAAAGGGCCTGTACCTGATTTTTTATTTACTCTTGTTAAGATACACTCTCTTTGCGTTACACATTGTTTGGTAGAAACAACTCAATGGAAAGACACAGGTTTGTAAATATAATCTGTGCATATTATAAAAGCATTTTGTTAGGAAAGAACTAGTGAAGATGCGTTGTCAGGGGTCACTCCATTTCAACCAATTGTACACTAAGAATCATAGGAAAATAACTGCTCAAGATCCCAGGCATGTGATTCTCTGTTATGGTGCAATACTGAATGAAAGGAAGGACTATGTGGGCGGGGCTAACAGTAAAAAAAAACATGTTCCTGTCTCGTGGTTCAAAATCAGGTACAGGCCCTTTAATTGCAAAGAAGTATTAAAGCTTGAAGATGTAGTTTTTGGTTTGTCAGTGTTATAGGAATGTTTGCATACAATATACAGTATATATTATGGTTCCAGCTTCAGTCACAAGAGGTCAGTAAACAATAGCTAAATATTCTACATCTGGTGATATATTTTTTATGCTATGCTAACAGGCCACAAAATCACAGGTTTGACGACAGTGAGGTAAAACCTTTAAGCAGGGAAAATCCAATCCAACTTTGACCTGAATCTGACCTGAAAAAGCTGCATCTGTAATTAGACTAAATGAGACTAAACCAAATCTTAATGGTGATGTACAGATATGTTGCTGTAAGCGTAGTGCTATTTTATCATCGTTAAGTTGATTTAAAACCCGTCAATTGTGAAGCAATTCTCGGAGGTGAAAAGTGGAATGAAAAAACAGATGCGGCTGAAGTCAAAGGTCAAATTGCACCATCCTCCAAGTCGTCACTTCATTTGGCACCGAGGCCCTCATAATCATCGGCCATTATCAGCCTCATTATAGGATATGGCACGAGAATAGCCGAGGCATTATGTTTGTGATATTCATTTTGATTTTAAGCAACAGCCGTATAGATAGAATAATCAAGAAAAATGAGACAATTATCCATCAAGGACATTACACGAGGCAAGAGCCAATTTATCCCTGACGAGAAGCTGGTGAATAGGCCTGATAAATCATCAAGAGAGGGGATATCATTTGGCCCCACAGTGAAAAAAGTGTAGCGCAAGCATATTTCAAACCATTAAGGGCTAAAGTTAGCTCTCTCACCCCCACCCGCTCGCCCTTCCCTCCCTCCCGTCCGCCATCTATCTATCAAAGGCTGTGCTGTGAGAGGCAGAGAGGCGGCAGTGAGCCTGGGAGGTGCCCCCAAGAACAAATGTTTCATTTTCATTAGTTAGCAGGTAGTGTGTGCCGCGGGGCCGGCTCGGGCATCTCCGCGCTGCACCGCTCTCTCCCGGGAGCATGACGGACGCAGAAAAGTTTTACAGATGCTAGTTTCAGCAAGAAGCAAAACTCAAAATTAGGAGAAGGCTCTTAAAAACGCCACGGCTAAGATAAGGTTTCAGTCCGTAATGTGATGCAATGCTGTGCCAAAGACTTAATGTTGTGTATGGTAAATAGACACTACTTAAACTGAAGCTGAATACATTAGAAACCTATATTGAGATAAAGTGCACTTTTTATTTGGAATGAATACATTGTGCACAACATTTAAAAGAAATATAACACGATTGAACTCAAAGAACTCAATTAAAACGAGAGTACTAGCTGTTTTACTTTATTCTCAACACTTTTTACACCGTCTCTTTATTTATGTACGGCATTTTACACTAAATATCATTACATAAATACTAAATTAAGCATGTAATCTGTAAATGACTGAAGAAAATGATTGTGTTGACAAGATGGTTACATTTATTTCCTTGTTCCCTATTACCGTTTTACAATATTCTCCATGTTCTTTCACTATCTGCATGTCGATTTACATTCGCACACAATTTCTTGTATCTAGTGTGTAGTATGTTTTTCTTCGATTATCAAGCGTAAGACATTACAGAACTTCTTCAACCACAACACTAACCCTAACAGCTTGATAAACCACAGTTAAGCCTAGTGAGACAGTATTACGCTAACGTATAGTTCCGTTTGAGTAAACACTAACAAGGTGTCTTGCAAAGAAATACAAAGAAATAAAAGAGAAATAGAGAGCTTAAAACATTTTGTAGGGCTCTCATTTTGAAAACTTTATGTAGAAAAGACAAACTTCCATAAACATCCTCAAACTTCAGAGTTTTTGGACCGGACTGCTGGAGGATTTTCACTTTTTGCTTTGGGAGGAAATCATCCACAGAAAAGCTCGACCAGGGCCAGGAGTAGAACCTGTGACCATCTAGCTGTGAGGTGAAAGTTCTAACCACTTTGCCACCATGCCACTGTAACATTTTTCTACGCACACGCTTTATATATGAGACCCCTGATTTCTGCAGAATCCACGTCTTCCAATTTAAAACTGGGGTACCTGATTTGCAAACCACAAAAGGAGGGCATATGTATTTAAATTAAAAGTTCTCGCAAACCATCTGGCACTTACTCACACAATAAATATTCACATTTATTTTGGGGTATTTGCATGACTATAGAACAGCGTTTTTAGATGGCGCTCAACTGAAACCAATCAGAGCGCTGCTTTCTCCTTTTACTTCCTAGTTGACGGGCGCCAAAATAATAATTATAAGATGCAGACACTGATCACTGTTCTCACTTTGTGCTGCTTTGACAATAAACTTTTTATAGCGAAAAACCAAATTTACCCAAGAAAAAAAGCACGCCAGCTTTAAAATCAAAACTTTTCCAGGGGCCACATATGATCGCCAGCTCCACCTGTAAGGCCTTTCTCACACCAAACAATTGGCAAGTATTAGGACAAATGTGCAGACGAGACAAGTCCACAGCAGCCACAGCCCAGGGGGAGTCGCGGGCCGCTGTAATTCTCTTGCACGGAGTAATAACTTGATCTTGCCCTGGCTTATGAGGAGAGGCGCAGCGCTGGTAGCTCTGACAGCTCGGCTTTGGTGGCGGGGGGGCTTTAGTGGCCCTTTCATTTCGCACAGCTCGTCCGGGTGAGGAGCGCTTGATTTGTTGTCCCGTTGAAGGGCGGGCGGGACGGAGGAGTGACAATCCTGCCGTGAGGTTAAAGTTTGGTAAGCTTTTTCTGTTATTAAACGTTTTCTTTTGAGTCACTGCGAATGATACAATGTAAAGGGAAAGTAATGATAGAGAAAAATAGCGTTGCTCCCGTGTGCCTGCGTGTTATCGTTGCCTACTAGACAGGAATACACACAATCACAATGTCTTAGGGATCATGTCTCTGGACACTGATGAAAATACACTTTTCCTGCTTTGGAACTCAAGCCTTATACCTCTTCTTTCAACTCTCACGCTACTTCAATTAATTCTCCAACATATATTACTAGGAGAATGCAAATTGCACTTTTAACATTTGAAGTAATTGTTAAGCTAGGTTACGGTATACTATATTCAAGCAGGATAAATTTGTCTGCTATACATGACCCATTGTTCAATGAAGCTGGGGCGACCTCTCGTTGTTTTTGTACTAAAATGGTAGTACTAGTAAATTCAGTCATAATATTTGGTATAAGTTGCTTAATAAGACTCGCTCTGCTTGGTCCTGATTCTTGAGAAACACATTAAACGTGTCCCAGAAGACCCTCTCTGTCAGTTGGAACAAGTAAAAAGCATATATTTCATACGTATATCAGAAAGAAAATTACATCTATTGAATGAAAATGTACAATTAGCCACATACAAACATGAATGTACATAGTAGTCAGGCTATTCAATAATTGGCGTAATATTAAATGATCCTGTCCAGAAGGTTTGATAAAGTCATTCTTTATAACTGACTTTAGTAATTTACCAACAATAAAGTGAGAATAAAAGTTTTTAATTAAAACCAGACCAGCGCGCGACAATAAAACACCAATTTCACTTTTGCTCGTTGTTTTCGCCAACTCTCAGACAGCCCTTTTTACGCATTTTTACCTATTACATTTGATATTGCAGCGCGAATGTCATAGTGCTATGGATTTTCATCAGACAACATAAACAGTAGGTAGCACTGGGATAATAAGAGCTTTGTGTGGCGCGGCTCATGTAAGCATTTGTCGTAAATTGCCGGCTTCGGATCGGGCTCGACAATGAGAATAGCCACAGATGTCAGAGCCGGCCCCTGCGTTCTTTGTTGACAAATTAGGGTATAGCCGCTCCGGTGATTGGGTTTTACAACACGAGGCCCAACCTGAGATGACAGGTGCGAGGAGGGGGCAATTTACCAATCCAAATCAAACGGACAGCTCTGCAATCACGCCACTCAACATTCATGATAGCGCCGGGAGGATGCCGTCGTGTGGGAGGGAAACAGATGAAAAAGCACCAAAAATGGACGGCAATTCATTCATCGAGTGGGTGATGATTTGGTTAATGCTTCGACGTGGCGTGCACACGAAATGCCCCGCAGCTATTGCCGTTCGTGCAAGTTTGGTTGGCCGATTCGCAGTTTCTTTCGATGGCGCAAAAGTAGCAGCGCAAGAGCTATATATAAGCGCTCCCATTCGGAATTTACTGTTAAATTGAAGTAACAACTTTAACAATCGCTGAACGTTCCTGTGAAATCAAGTAGTCTTACAGGGAAAATGTCTGCGCTACCTCGACTGTGGTGTAAAGATACCTAACTGGCTGCATTGGGAATATCACTATTGGTACTTCAGTGATTCATAAAAAGAAAAGCACAAATGAGTGTAAATGATGGCAAAGACGCATGAAAGTGGAAGGACCAGTTTTTCTTTGTGCTACAGTGATAAGAGGTGTTTCCATGAGTGGAATGAAGCAGTGCACAATAGTGAACCGTACGGCCCCGTTTGAGGGGTCCTATTGGGGGTACAAGAGGTACTGGCCTGGTTAAGAGCGAGATGACAATGAAGAACAAGCGAAAACGCAGACTCAGGTGAGAACAAAACAGCAAAACGCAGATATAAACTGACTTGATCTTACGTAAAACCTGCGTATTTCCAGAGACGGTAGCTTTATTGGTTGAGCTGTCATACATTAGTGTCAGCATCAGGCCGAGACGGTCCCGAGAAAACCGATCTGGGGACCAGGTTTAGAGGAAACATACCTATGGAACACCAACAGATCAAGTTGGATGACAGAAGATCAGAATAGTTTGAAGTGATTGTCAGACCCACAGTTGTAAGTTTAATATCAGTAAAAATGTATCCAATCGGTTAGTCGTCTTTCATTTAGCGCCGTATCTGAGTTTTAGTGTCTTTGCAAGTGTCTTTGCAAATAAAAAAAACTAAACTAAAAAAATAAAAAAAACTTCATTTGAAACAGTTTGTAGCGATTTAAACTTATTCTACTCTTTTTTAACACATTCCTAGCATCCTAATAATAAATATGTAAAAATACTACGACGGGTTTCACAGCTTTCCAGGCCAGAGCAGACTTTTCCCGTTATGCTATTGCTAACAACAACTGGCATGCTAACAGTGCAACAGTGTTACTTCCTGCTTTGTGGTTGATAAAAACACTTTGAACATGAAAACTTCTTTTGCAATATATCCACTCTAGTGCAAAATACATTTCACTTTATTTCATGTAAGAAATGGGTACTGCCCCTTTAACACTTTCTCAAACAGAGACTCCGATATAGTTCATAAACGTAATGGAAGGGCTTTTGACCAATAATCGTTCAGCCATCCTTCACCAAGAAACCAAATGTGAAAATGAGTGCTGATCAATGGCTGCATGCACTGACGCTGCTGTGTGAGCAGTGTGTGGATGCATGCATGTAATTAGCTTTCATTTTCATCCCTGTCTGTGTGCTGGAACAATCATTGCCATCTGTAAATTGACTGATAATTCAGGTGGGCTGGTGGTTATACTGACACCTTTCCAATGATGATTGAATCTTAGTAATTGGACTGTCAGAATGGCATGCAGTGGTGTTGAACATGGAGAAACCAACACTGTGCAAGTACAGTGACAAATGCTAGTCCAAACATAAACCATCAACAATCTGAGTTATTTTAATAATGTTCATAATAATTACATTTTGAGCAACCATCTGTTCATAACCCACCATTTGCTGCTTCATTAAAACTCCCATTTCTTTAATACATGAGATCAAAGAGCATATTTTACAGATGAGAGCCTAATACTAAATGTATGTTTCTATGATGTGATCTTTATAACAGTATTAATCAAGGCTATAAGCAGGATGGAGCTGGCAGGGTGTGCAGAAATCTAGTTTTCATCATCTAGCAGCTCAGAGGAATGCAAACATTTTCTTTATGACACCAGAGCAAAGTCAGAACAGAATAGTCCAGATACTGTATCTTCTTCTCTGGGAGAAAATGCTTAAAGGCCTTGTACCAGGGATTTCCTGATAAGCATTTTAGACTTGCTGTGGCAATATTAGCCGTTACCAATAGTAAGATTTTAAAATCCATAAAGTTATAGTTAAAGGAGCTGTTTTCCAGGGGCAAGACAGATGTATTGAAAAGCAGCTCATCGGGTCAAAATGAGACAAATGTGTGCTGTCTGTGTCTAATTAAAGAGCGCTTTATTCTAACTGCTGCATGCTAATCTTTGTTAGCATTGCTATGGCATAACATTGCTCTGAAAAACGCTTATAAATTCATTGCGGTGAATCATTTTGATGATCGGAGTGAGCGACAGGAGAAGGTGAAACAACTTAACAAATTTGCATTTATTTTTGGTAAAAATAGCAAAATAAGATATTTGACACATGGGTACACAGACTGGGCAATGCAGAAAAAATATCTGTGCCAAATCTTCCGAATAACCCATCCCATCCCTCCCCTGCGGATGGGCCCTATCCTTCAGTTCAGGTGCCCTGTGCCTTGTCTTGTAATAGTAAGTAAGTGTAAAAAAGGCCTAAATGACATTGTCAGTGCAATTTAGTAGGCATTTTATTAGATGAGAAGCATGTTGCTGCAAAAGAACTATATGGAAGCCTCTGCCTCTGAATAGCCCAGCCAGTGGTTTCTCTGTCATGGTGCATCGGTGGAGTGAGAGAAGGGACTAAGGGGGCAAACACAATACACATATTTGTGGACTCCTCCTCTCAGCTGGTGCGGTTCACGTTCACAGTTCACTTTTGTCAAATGAACTAATCGTCCAGAAAGACATGTCTCCACTTCGCCTGCAGAAGCATAGAATCATTCAAAGAAATTATAGGGAAACTATGAGGAAGACACTCGTCACATAAACAAACATGGAGTGGGACTTTAGCAGTGATTGGATTCATTCTTTGGCTTTATGGATCCAACCCACAGTCTGTCCCACCTGTGCGGGCTCAGCCTGAGCGGCAGCCGAGGCATTGGAGCACGGACAATGCTTTCACTTCAGGATGAGAAGAGACGAGTATGAGCCGGAAGAAGAATGTGTGATAAAAATCTGCTCTGTTTGAGTTCTACAGTCTCTGAAAGGAATGGCACTATCACATTTTCCTGTACTGCTTAATACTGGATGAATATAGGTCACTTTTTCATTTTATTGTCTTATTTTTGATCTTTTTGCCTGTAATTGCTCCCCGCACTGGACTCTGTTTTGATTCTGAACCTCGCCTGCTATCACTTCCTGGTTTCATTCTGCTCTCTGGTCCGTTTGTGTTCATAAACAAACAAACTGCTCCGGAGTACAACTCGACCCAGACCCACCTTTCCAACCGAACCAGACTTTGCTTCTTTGGCCCGGATCAGAGTTCATTCACAATTACCCAAACAAATCAAGCGATCCAAGCTAACAGATCCAGATTGTAATCAAAAGTTTATTGCGAATACATTTTAAGTGTGTGGGGCCGTTCAAGCGTAAATGTTCAAAATGGTTCAAAATCAGTAACAGGCCCTTTAACCTGTGTGTATTTGTCCTTGTTCCATTTCATATACTGTATCTGACATCAACAAAAATAAGCATTGTTTCTGAAATGCCTGATCTTAAGATTGCTTCCAAAGCACAAGATAAAAAATAAAAATACTGACCTTAACAGCATACATGTTGTGTTCCAGGCCTCCACACAATTCAAGCGCTCACACACATCCAGCCGCAGCACCAGAGGAGAATCTGCGCTCATTTTCTCCTCGATAGAAGCCGAAGAGAACAGCTGTCAATGAGGCTGACCCACATGATAGATAGCCCACTCTGCCGGACCAGAGAGGGTCATTTCAACACGGCGACATTCACTTAGGACCCCCCTGCCTCACCCCTTTTACCACTTTTCGCACTATTTATCCCCTCCACCCGCCTCCTGAATCAAAAGCTCTCTGCCTCAGTGTCACTTTGCAGCCCTTAGCGTGAACGGCAAGAGGTGCATGAGCAACTTGTTTAGCGCGAAAAGGAAAAAAAAAAACTAAAACAAATAAGCAGCGGTACACATCTGAAGCGCCCCATGGGGAAGCCTCGCTATGGATTATCTGTCTTTTAAACACCCACTCTCTTCCTCTGTTCTTTGCGTCTCTGCTCGACTGTGATTCAAATTATAAATCTCAAACTCGAAGGGGCGGAGATAAAAGTTCCCGAAGGAGAAATGTTTATGTAAAAGAAGAAGGGAACAGTGTGATCTTGCTCTATGAAATGATGACATGTTTACTGTTTCCAAGTAAGTATGCTTTAGTAAGAGCACTCTTGAATTTGGTGCACCTGGAGGTTTAATCGATGAGAACTCCAAATGTTCTTCTGCTGTTGTTTCTAGAGTAAATAAAGTGCTTGACCCGATGTAGCCACGGCAACTGGCAGCCTGAAGTACATGTCGAGTTGAAAACATGTCGTTTGAAGAAAATACATACAAGATATATAATTCATTCATTCATTCATTCATTCATTTTTTCTACCGCTTATTCCCGTTAGGGGTCGCGGGTGACTGGAGCCTATCCCAGTGACTTTGGGCCTTAGGCGGGGTACACCCTGGACAGTGGCCAACTCGTCACAGGGCTGACACAGAGAGACAGACAAGGACAGACAACCATTCACTCTCACATTCATTCACTAGGGACAATTTAGAGCTATCAATTAACCTACACAGTCATGTCTTTGGACAGTGGGAGGAAGCCGGAGAACCTGGAGAGAACCCACGGTAACACGGGGAGGACATGCAGACTCCACCCAAATACTAATAATAATAATTTTGTTTGTTCAGGCTTATTTGAACTTTATGTGACTGACTCATCAGACTTGGACTTGATTATGATTCTTAAAGGCACTTAAATTAGCAAAAATACACCTACTAATTTAGCAGGACAAAGGTATTTTCAAAATTAGAAATTAGAATAGAATTATTTTCACCAAGGCATTGGTGTTATCCTGCAGTAGTACAAAACTGCGTACAAACTTAGACTTGTATGCTAGGATAGTTTAGGCTAAAGACATTTTTTAAGCTACTCTTTATTTGCTGACTCCATGTGACAGGAAGTGGTGCTTTTAAAGAACTGAAATGTGTAACTTTTTAGCTGGAGGGTTCACCATTCGTTTGTGTAAAATAATTATTGCCACAAATTACATTTACTCAGTTTCGTGTTTCGTTTTGAGAAAATTTTACTTTTCAGAGTTGTTTTCGGACACCATTCTTTTACTCTTAGTCAAATAATATCTTGTTTGTACAACATTTTGCGCCTTTCACACTTTATCAGATTTAAATATATTTTATGTCTTTTACTTGAGTAATTATTGGGGTCAGTACTTTTTACTTTGTGTCTGAGTAATGTTGTTTTGAAGTAGTGTTATTCTTACTTATAATTATTGTTTCTAATCAGTGCTTTTTTATTGACTCTCAAACATATATAATACTAAGGCTGCATTGATTAATTGATTAATAGCAAAATCTGCTATTTTTGAAGTTCAGTAATTCCCTCCACAAACAAGAATGTCTTCTCTTATTCTGTGTCTGTCTGTGTTAAAAAAATGCAACAAATGCATCTAAAACAAATCAAAGAGCGTCAAAAACATGGCTAAAAGCGGCATGCGTGCGACTAAAAGTGACAAAAATGTGACTATAAGTAACAAAACGCTACTAAGTGACAAATACAAAAACATTTTATTTGTTTGTCAGTTCATATTTAAGTATTTTTCTCAATTCTCCCAGTTGTGCTTAGAACTTAGAACAGAATCTCATTACTAAAATAAATAAAAAATCTAACTGCAAATGCAAAACTGGTCAGAAGCACCACAATTACATATTTTCCCCAAATCTGGCAGCTCTATATAGTACATTCTTACATATGTCTGGAGGTGGGTAGACGTTTCTCATCCAAAACGCTAAAGCAGAGTGCAGAGTCCTTGCACAACATTCTGTCCGTGTTGTACAATCATCAACTCAACCACCCCGTGTTCTATTTCTCAGCCGAGCCTCTGCCACGTGTTACTGACATCTGTATCGCAGCAAAATGGCCAGTCGAACATCGCTCTCTCGGCTTATACCTCTTATTGCTCGCTCCTAATGGCTAAATTTCGGGGAGCAGACACAGATTGGCTTCCATGGCAACAAGCGCTGACTCTCGCCCGACGAAGCTTGGCCTTGTTAACCCTGAGTGCTGCACCTGACAAGGAAACACATTGGTCCAGTCAGAACAGCATGTCCGCGCTCATGTTTTACTCACCACTGGAAATGACTGCAACCAGGGCTGGGCAAACATACTGCATCTCCTCTCGTGCTGGTCTCTGATAAGCAGTTGTAAGCTCTATCAGCAGACATAGGAGATTTCAAACAGTAGATGGCAATTGAAACAACAATTTTAATTGTTATATGATAATACTATTATTAACCCCCCCTCCCCCATATACTGATATCGTAGGATTCAGCAGTGTTGCATGTGTTGCAGTGTGCATGCAATTAAAACAGCCTTTATAACGTTGTTTCAGATATTGCATTTATATAGCTATATAGAAGACAAAAGCAGTAAAAATAAATTTTCTTTGAGGCTTCAAACAAACTTCCTTTGCACTAAAGTTTGAATATTTCTATCAAACTTTTTTCATGAAAGTGAATAATATGTCCAGTCTAAAATACAGTGAGCCTAGGGCCCATATTTCTACCCACTCACAGACAGCACATATATACATTTGGCTGCACATTTCTATGGACAAAATGAACTTATGTTTACCTACTGGAAAAACACCTCTGTATCTCACAGCAAATTAAATTTCCCTCTTTTTAAGTACATTGAGCACTTGAACAAATGGCTTTATTTCCCTCTCCGAGTGTTACCGCTCTTGTTTAAGAATCTTTTTATGTTGTTTGTTCTGCCTCTGACCTCTATTAACACTTGGCAATGGTGCACCTTCACTTTTCATAATGTCGCTGCGAGAAAGCAAGTGTGCAGCAGCAGCCAACTGAGATATATGCTCTCGCTCCAGCAGCCAGCGCAGACATTTTGCTGACTTCATATCAATCTATAAGTGCCAGCACTTGAAAAAAGAAAGGAGGGGAAAAAAAGATCCATTTGCAGGAAAGGAATCAAAAGACCTTCTAAGAGTCAAGACTTCTTCCTGTGAAAGTTCTCTCCTGGCTAGCTCGCCAAATGCACTACATGACCTGACTTTAATTGGCTGCCTTAGACTGAAAGCACATGTCTTGTACACAAAATGCAATTTATTAAGATTTAGTTTGATCCAAGATAGCTATAGCACGGTAAATTATTCATGCAATTAAAAGAGCATATCATGGACAACCGCTTGAAATCAAAGGAAAAGTTTGTAGCACATGCCGAATTGATTAGTGAAGTTTCAACTGTGTGTAATATGGATAGTAATTCTAACCTCCGCCATGTTTCCCGTTGCTTGGCTCAAGAGCATTCATTTCTATTTCATTATGTTTGGCCGCTGCTGTAAACCTCCCCTCCTCAAGCCTTCATAACTCAGTAGGAGTTGATTAACGAAGCACATTTCCAGCTATCAAGCGGGGTGCAAACTGTTCAATTATGTATCTCGGAATCTCCTTATATCATGTTTTAGTGGGCCCACTGCCTGGTGCATGTAGGAGGCCCATCCGGACTGCGGCTAAATTTGTCTAAGTGATGACCTTCGCCTTTTTTGCGACAAATTAAAACGCTAGTGATTGGTGGAGTCCTGTCAATCTGCTCTTTTTATAGGCTCTCTGTCAGTGGGTGCAGACTTGATTCGATTCGCTTTGGGAGTTAATGAAAAAACGTTGGACGAGGACAGTGAGCCGGAGGTTTACAATCGGAAACAGACAACTGACGTCAAAGAGCGCAGCTGCAAACACTGTCTTATGATGATTTTTCAGACACTTACATATTTTATACCCAACCATGTAATTTGTACTACAGCAGTTTGTTTAGGCGGATGTAATTTGTAGAGGATAAAAAAAGCCTGCTGGGTCATGCGTTTGGGGTTTGAGAAACAAAACAAGAACAGGGGAGTCAGTGATGCACAGACGTCTTGTTGAATGAAATTTTAAACAGTAAATCAGTGTAGACAACCAGGACTTTTTCTGTCCAACCATTTTAATACATCTACGAATTACAAATGCAAGCCTCTGCCTGTCTATGCAAGCTATTCAGTTTTTAAATGTTTCATCTATGATAGGTATCTAATACTTTAATCTTAGAGGCATTTCTACTATTATATGTAACAAATAAAATATTCAACTGCAGAGATAGGAATATTGGTACTTACTACTATAATAAAATTGGATAGTAAACATTTTCTTAATAAAAAAAAAATTAAAGGTAAGTACGTAACTAAATTATACAATCTCATCTTTTGGGTTTACACAGTGCCTTTCAAGATTCTCAGTGCAACACAATCCACCCATCTGAACAAGGTAGGTGAAGGGCACGAAAATAGCCCCTGGAATCTTCATTTTTATTGTTTTGTTACGTTAAACGGTGAGGGCATAGTCTAAATTCTTGCCATAGTTCATCAGCCTTTAGTCACCTCTATTATTTATTCAAATTATCATTCAGTTAAATAATAATGCTCAAACTTAAACATGGCAACAGTGATGCATTTCTAGAAACATGAGTTCCAATGTCACACACTTCAGTTACCCTTTATTGGCTATCTGCAATCCTCTGTGCAAGGTCACAATAGTAAGTACAGTGCTTTGTGCAGCTCAGTGCCGGCACCGTTTGTGGCTGCTGATAACTCCTCTGAGAGCGCTGTAACAGGTGGGTGGACAGACAAAACAAAAGATCAAATCAATAGTTTCAGCCGCCACTTAATTGCGCAGTGGGAGCCAAAGGTTTTTATTAGGAGACCTGGTCAAACTTTTTAATACAGCCGAGGCCCTGTGGAGTTCGCTGGGGCCCGCACACATCGCTTTGTCTACAAAAATAAAGCCCTTTTTCTTCAACCTTTCTCTTCTCCTCATCGTTGCCTTCTTCCAGCAAACCCTAGCAACCGCCAGTTTTCAGGAGAGCAGTTTACAAACAGCCGAGGTTGTAATGAAGTCACAGTATCTGCATTAAGCCGCTTATGAGATTAGACTATTCAACCTACCTTCCTCTGGTGTGGAAATTATTGGAAAACAAAAAGGTTTACCGTGCGAGAGAGATTTGGAAAACCGAACTGGAGATTTTCCTCGTCACTTCAAACGTAATGCCATTGAAAAGTCTGCACGGGCGAATTAGTAATGCCGCCTCACTTTTAATCAAAGCTGGGACTTGGGGAAAGCAACAAAAATACTTGTTGTTTTTATGCTTCTATGTGATTTTGTGCAGACGTAATGAGAAAGATGCCGAGGTGTTGTGCATGCTTAGCGAGGCAATTCCAGTTCTAAATCAAGTAGTGCCATGCTAGTTTGTATACTGTGACACAAATGAACTTAGATCTTTCGTCAAAGATTAGAGCCAGTGAATCCGCCGGGGTTTGTATGAAAAGCCCCAGTATTGGCACAGCGACAATCAGAAGCGTAACCCATCCATTTGGCTCATCAGCGTGACATATTAATGCACTCTCATTAGTGCAAATCAGTCTGGGGGCTGGCTTTGAACCCCTGTGTTTCTGTTTGTTTAAATAGCGTAATAGCGACATGGAATCAAACCAATCTGATCTAGTTTTTCCTGCACGCCATTGATTGCAGCTTATTTCCTGTATTTTGGCAGGAAAATAAGAGGAATTTAAAGCTCACATACATATTTGGATATTTACATTCATTTGGGTTTTTCTGAGTGATCCGGTTTGCAAATATGAATACAACTCTAGGCAAAAATGGACCGTAAAAGAGTCATTTGCTATTTCATCAATTAATATTCAACATATCTTTGGATGGATAGGCAAAGTCAGTAAACCCAAGGTAAATTGTAATTCACACTGACTCTTTTTCTAAATACACTGTATGGGTCTGCCCGATTATTGAACCCAAGTTTGGATGTCTTGACTTGAAAATAATGCTACGAAACAATTTCTGATGCACAGGCAATGACCTTGGTGAAGGTGTGCACTATATTTTGGTGAGGTAGCAGCAATGAATACACTTCCTTTAGGCTGAATTTGATTTAACACCAGTTACTAAAAAGTATTATTTGCAATAAGTAAATGTTTATGACTTACAGCTAAATTTCCGTTGAAAGATAATAGTCTGAAATTAATGTCTAATGTCCCAAGCTGCCTTTGGAAGCAGGCTATTTGACATTGAGCATGAGAAAGCTCTTGAGAACTGCCAGAAATGTTAAAAGGCAGAAAATATGCTGATACAAATTTGCATCTGTGCATATTTGAATGGCATAACTTTACAAGATTTGCTTTTGACGAACACATTATGCTTGAAATGTTTCCTAATTGTTCCGAAGCCAGCTATTTGTATTCTTTCAGTCTGAGCCTTCACCTCAAGTTACATCTCCGGATTAATTACTATTTGACTTTTACAAATGCCAATGGGGGTAAAATGCCAGCCTTTTAATTACACAATGGTCACTGAATCCTTTGAGCTTAGTGCCAGGGATGCGTGACTCTAACACAAAATGCCCGCACTAAAACATTCTCACTCAAGGATGCCCTCGTACGGCCTCTCTGCTATGGATCCGTTCTTGAGGCCCAATTAACACTTTGCATTTCAAGTAGTTAAAAAATACTACTTTAACAATGTTTGAAAAACTAGGATGATTTTGCGAAACATAAATACATAAAAAGTTAACTTGAAACAGATGGACCCTTTTTTTTCTTCAAAGGCCGAAATTTAGATGTTGTAAACAAGATTGAAAAATACAGCTTTATATTGCTTTGGATACATTCAGATACAAGTTAGTAAAAATCAAGAGAACTTTATTTGAGCTGAAATTTGTTTTTTGACACACAGAATGTACCACAGAACTGGTCAAATAGACAAAATGGCTTAAGGGACAAAGGCATTTACCATACCTCACTCCTGTTTCTTCTTTTTTTTTGTCATAGATACTGAGGGCATCTGAGGGAGCGCCCACTTCCGGACCTCTGTGACGGAAACAATCCATTTGTTTTAATGTGTCAGAGCTGCTCTTTCACCCACTGTTCCACAACTACAAGAGCATACACCGAATTAAGGAGTTATATTGTGCCAAATTCAGACACAAAGGTATGGAGAAGAATAAAGTGGCCCAACGACCCAGATTTGTTTAGTTATCTAAGAATGCAAACGGTAGCTGCGGGCTCAATGCTACCGCGACGCTAGCACTGCCTGCTGTATTTACACATCTACAGAACCATCTGTTTACTTTTGTGAGGAAACGCTAGGACAACAACATCTGGTAAAGGAAAAATATGATATTGTCTTTTGTATTGTGATAAAACAGGCTCTTGAGAACCTTAAGTTTGGCATCTCATGATTTAGAACGAAAAAAGTTCATAAAAAACAAAATGTATCTGTTGCTGTTTCGCATGGCACTTACCGAGTTTAGGCGCCATCTACTGGCTGCAAGCTAAATGCATGTTAGCCCAGCAGTTCCTAGTGATCAAGTTTGGACGCCAGAAATTCTCATTCTCAGGCAAGTGACACCAGTTATCGTTGAAGAAATTTAGCAGGGAGGTGTTTTTTTACAGTCAGAGGGGAGAGAATTTTCTAACCAGGATTCATCAAACTTCCGTGAATGAAGCTAAATGGTAAGTTTTTAATGACGGAACAATGTTAGAACATGGTTAAAAGCTCAAAAGTAGTATTTGTCCTTGAAGGTTGTGACTCAACTTGAATTAGTTCCACACAGTTCACCAGGAAACATGTTAAAAGCGGGAAAAATAAGTTTCCCCCATAGTTACCCCTACGGCAAACCACACCCCCAAATATGACGCATTACCAACTGCATCTACGAGGTTGTATTTTAAAAACACAACTTCACTTCACCAACTTTTAGAACTTGGTCTCTCGGGTCTGGTCCACTCCGTCCAACCCTCTCTTTCTTTCTGTCTTTCTCCCTCTCCCCTTCAGCAAACAGATGTGTGGGCACGCACCAAACCGAACTCCTGAAGCGTGGCTGGCTCCATAAATAACCTGTTTGTCTTAATCCATCACATTTGTGGATGCTGGGGCTGGTTTCTGTATAGCAGTGTGGAGGTTCTGTATTAGCCGGGGTGTCCGTTCTATCATGATCTATAAGCTTGCTCTTTCAACAGGGCTGTGGTCCACTCTACAGGACTATTATGCCAGGCCCGTGCCACCCATCCATCACGCTTAAGCACTGTATACAGCCTATTTCACTTGGCAAAGGTCCACGGCTAACCTCTGTTCATGCATTTCCAAACCCACGCAGGATGGATAGGCTGGGACCGTATGGATAGGTTGGAACCACAAGGTTGGGGTGTGTGTAAATGTTTGGATGCTGGAAGGGGTGTGGGATCGTGACAAATTGTGATGGATGGGCGAGGAATGAAAATGAATATTTGGAGTTCGTGGCAGGATAGGGATTGAAGATTGTACGGCCAAATGCTTATACAGTTGTGCAAGTATCGTGTTGTCTAGCACAGCGTTTTTCAAGCTTTTTGCGTGATGGGACACTTTTTAGAATGATTCTATAGCACACCAGCAACTAAAATATTGCCAAATCAGACCTTAAAAAAAACACAGTAAAAAACAGTAAAAAAAACAAATATATTATGGCAACTAATGTCTGTGCCACTATCTGGTTCTTTAAATTTGGCACTTATGGAATATGTTTTGTGTTCTGTTTTGCTCTAAAATGTTAAATCGTTCAATTAAACCCATTTGTAAATCTGTAAACTCAACTTTTCAAGGCACACGTGGCAATACCTCAAGGCACACTAGTGTTCCCCAGCACACTGGTTAAAAATCAAGACTATTCATGGTTGGCTTATCATAAATAATTGCATCTGTCAATTGGTTTAAGTTTTGAATCAAGCAGACACTTACTCATGGTTTAATGTGGAAAACATTCTACTCAAAGAGCTCAAAACACAACTAAAACTGTTGAACCGATTATCTGTCTCTCTTTAAATCAGATGTTTCTGACTCTGTTTTTTGAGAAAGTAATTGTAATGCGGCAGTTGAAGTGTCCTTAATCTCCAACTGTTTAGTTAATTTGAGTGAAACGATATCTCAACAGACTAAAAATAAGCACAAAAAGGCAAAGAAACTCATTTGGAATGTTGAACACTTTTCAAATAAGAGAATGTCAGGACAAAATAAATGTCAAAAGTTTACTAAATATATATTTTGATTATGTAGAATTTTATATATTGTATGTTGCAATGTTACAATTCCCTTAATATCAGAATACAATTATCCAATGAATAAATCACTTTTCAGCTCAGCCGATTTCATCAGGTTAATTGTTGCGTTTAGCCCTGTCACGATAATTACTATATTGACTTCACCATATGATCGAAAGAACGGTACATTTGGGGTACGTTTGTGTTTTCTTTGCACTTCGGGTAACCTTTTCCTTGTTTTATTTATACTGTTTGAGCTGTAGAGCGTGAAATAAGCAACTTTTATGACTCATTATCGATACCAACAGAGTTTCATTGTGCTATTTGTTCACTGCAGCTTATGTCTTTTAACGAAATTGCACTGTTTTGGGGGGATTTTCTTGTAGTCAGTGGCATAAAGTAGTTTCAGTATTATCGTTTATTGTAATATTTTCTGCTGCAATTTATGACACTTCAACATGTGTTATTGTGACCGGCCTAGTTGCATTCACGCTCTGTCTAGGTTGTGATTGCATTGGACTTTGCCATGAAATATCTCAAAGGTAAATTTAAAAAATGTTGAACCTGATGTGATTTTTCTTGGTGACTAGACATCATATTACAACAAAGATCTGCATTTTAAAGATATTCACTTTAGCTTTCCATTATCAATATTAAATTATTCTGGCCTAAAAATGTTGTGATGTCATGTGAACGCAACCGATTAAGTGTAGAATTCTGCAACTTATACTGCATTTCAAGCAACAGAGCCAGCAAAAACAAAATTATATTTTAAAAAATCACAGCATGGTCACAATTGTATGTTTTATTCTGGCTCAAATTCCAACTATACTAAGTTTTTAATTCTGTAAAAACATATTCGCTCAATGTATTTTCAAAATGCACTGAATAATATTTTAAATTGGATGCATATTGACACCACATTTCACACGGGTCAAAGAAAAGAGAACTGCAAGTCTTGTTATTCCACTCATCAGGCTGCACCATGATTCGTTTTAGGCGATAAGCAGCAAACTAAAATGAAAACATTCAATCATAATATTGGAAATTAAAGGGAATAACTACTTTTGTTATCACACCTAAAATTAAATGAGAAAGACATTTTTAAATGGATGTATGTTACGTGAGTGTGATGAGCTTCGGCATAGCAACACCGACTTCACCTTTTCGGGAACTTTTGCCACTATTCCCCAAAGTTTTTGTTTCCGAACTTTTAGCTGTGTGAAGTTTGCTCGCATTTCATGACAATCACCATGTTGATTATCTAAAAGTAGCAGGGTTCAGAGGTGTCTGTGGGTGCCACCTCTCCCAAAGGTGCACATTTGCATAGCAGCTCTTTGTGTAGAAATTCAGGAGGACGGGTTGGGTGGATAAAAACACAGGTGGGTTTGTCGAGAGATTCCTGGAAAATCACTTGGGGGTCACATTAGCATTGCTAATAAGAGCTGCTTTTAAAGGCTGTTGCACGCATGTTAATGAATCAAGGACGAGTGTTGGAGCAGGTTAAGATGTCAGTTGATTGGTTGTTATGTGAAGTAGAAAAATGAAAACGTAATTGCAAGATGAAATTATACAGTGATTGTCAATTGCAAATGTCCATTGGTAGATGAAGAGTACATTTAAATAATGCACGGCAGTGCAGTGGTTAGTGCTCTCGCTTCACAGCAAGATGGTCCTGGGTTCGACTCCTCGGTGGCACAGGGCCTTTCTGTGTGGAGTTTGCATGTTCTCCCCATGTCTGTGGGTGCGCTGGTGTTCCCTACCATTAAAAACATGGAGTATCCTAGTATATGAATGAGAGTGTGTTGTGAGAGTGAATGCGGGACAACGGATGGAAATTAGACCTTGGCTATAATCATGTGCTATGTTATGGATGTACCATGATAACGATGTAAGTTAGCTGTGTGTGTGTGTTTTGTTTTTTTGCATTAGAACTTCTGTTGTTTAAATAGACAGATAGTTTATTGATCTCAGTCGCATTTGTGTCTCAGTGCAGCTTTGGCAAGAGGATTTGTCAGGTAGTGTCAGCAGATCTGTGTCAGGGCAGTTTGAGGAGAGTAACAGTCCTCAGTGCTGGACTTCTCAGTGTCCAGCAGCCCAGGCATCACAGTCAGCATCCAGGTGGAGGAGCTCTGGAGACAGGAACAGGAAAGCCCTCTGCCTCATTCTCACTCTGTTGTTTCGGCCGGTGACGAGACAGTTCATTCCCTCGAAGGATTACCTCTTGAAGGTCTCCCACTGCATTCGGTGGAAGAAAGTTTGTAGCATTTCAGAGGTCCATAGCTAGATAGACCTTGAACGGTCTCAAAGAAAGAACATATTTTACATCAGTGTTAACTTTAAACAATAAACAGCTCATTATTTTATAAATATTACTAATATTTACGATGTGTAAGGGCCTCTAAGGAACAAGCCTCCCAAAAAACCCAATCTGCAACTGTCAAAATTGACTTTGGAGAAAAAGAAGTCCAAAGTCTTTGTAAAGAAGCCCACTTGGCGAACTCTGATTGAGTATAGAATTGAGGCGCACAGCTAAAATGGCAAGATGAAGGAGTGATTTTGTATTTCAAATGAATGACAATGGTTGAGGACAAATGTCATGCAACAATACAGTACATAGTTTTAGTATTAGAATGATCATTTGTGTGTCCCAGCTAAACTGTGTCCCAGATAAAAGTGAACATCGCTTGCTTTACTTAGTCTATAATGTGCTGAGAAGGACCTTGGATGCTAAAGTTGGCGCTAATCTTTATGATAGTCTTATTCCCCCGGCCTTGTGCTGTTTATATCCAAGTAGAACTGATCCACCAGGATGTGTTTTGTCATTGTTCGTGCTCTTCTTGCTTTTTGGAATCATCTTTTTCGTCAGTGACAGATAATTTTTACTTGTGCACATACAAAATAAATACTTGAACAACTGAAAGAGACAGCGCTTCGTCTCAGTTCTTAATTTTTTATCGTGTGTTAAGAAAATCCACAACAAGGAGAAGGTCACCTTCTCCTTGTTGTGGATTTTCTTCAACAGACAGGTGACAAGACGAAGGAAAGAAGGAGAAAAAAAGTCTTCCAGGTTGGCTTTACAGTACAACTTTGTGTTAGTTATTTTACCAAACAAGACAAAATGCGATAGCTTTACAAAGGGGAAAGTAATTCAATAGAAAACCAGTGCTGTGGAGGGTATTGTCCTCTCGTGGCGTCTGGTGCTCGATACAAAGAAAGCCATGTCTTGGAGTGATGGCTCTCTCTCAGACCTGCTGGCACTGCGAAGCCCTGTTTGTTTCGGCTTCCTCCAAAAGGGCCTGCAGATGCTCCGTCTCACAACCGAATGAAAGTCAAATCAGCAGACGCATGTTTTTCTTCTTTTTTTCTGTTAGCGCGGCTGAAATAGTTGCAAATGGCTTTTCGGAGCCAAGGCGCATTGTTAGAGCGTTGACGGATGCCAACTGCTTTGAAAATGGGCAGGGGAGAGGCGAAGACGAACATCTGAGGGCCTGGGTGTAGAGAAGTGTGCATCTATCAAATATGTGGTGCTCTGGTGTTGTGGGATTAAAGGGAATGCTACAATAAAATATAAAATGAGAGATTTGATAATAATAATACTAATAATAATGAGGAGAAAGACGAAAACAAGCGAAAAACAAACAAAGAAGCCGTATAATAGGCCACTTAAAGCTGGAGTATGTAACTTTTTTCATGCAAATTAGTAAATTTTGTGTTTTCCCTCAAAGAATATCTTGTAAAAGCAGCACAATGAGACAAAAATTTGATTGCCGGGTGCTGTCTGCATCCCATAATGAAGTAATGTATGTCTCGTCAATCAGGAAATAAGAGCTGAATGCAACGCTCTGATTGGCTATGCTTGGGTTTGTCCACCTCAGTTTCGTTGTGTCGTGTGGGAAAAAGCTACTCTAGAGTCGTACACGAGCCTGAAATTGAAGAATATGCCAAATATCTGGTAAAATAACTGAAATTTAGGGAAGAGTTACACAGATTTAAAAACCTAGGCCCATTTTTACGATGTGAAAGTCAGGTACAGCAGCTTTAAAAACCAACTATTGAGCTGCCATAGTGAGGCAGCCATGGTTTTAGTACATATTGTTGTTGTGTCCTTAGGCAAGTCACTTCACCCACCTTGCTAAATTGCTCATGCAGTGTTTCCCATAGATTCTGCTTCCTATCTTATACAACTGTTTGATCTTAAATGTCACTTATTGCTTTTATTCCATATTTAAACAGTTATTTTTTTATCTGTATAGTTTCTTTTTATGCTTTTTAAGATAAAACAACAGGCAAAAAGTATCATATTGGTTAGTTGTTTCGTTTGTTTGTAGACTATGGAGGATACATTTAAACAATTCCATATAATCTCCTTTATTAATGGCCCATAAATTAATGAATGTATGTATGAATGTGGATTGTCGGTCTTGCTTATGTCGGTTTCAGGGGCACACATTACCGAGTAAGAATGATTCATGCCTGAAATTGTCAAGCAACTAAATAAATAAATACATCCTCACAAGGTCTACACTACATTCAGTTTGTCAAAGTAAAATATGCGAAAATAAATTTCATTTTCAACATGGGCTAAGATTCTTTTTTCCCTCTATTTGCCGTCTTCTGACCAAGATGAGCAGTCATATCTGTGTCCCAAAATAAATCTATTTTTCCAAACTTAATCAAGTCTGTTTACCTTTCGTTATGAAGCCGCTGGTTCTGAAAATGCAGGTTATATCGGATTTGTTCGCTGATACACATATTTGGATTCATGTAGAACAGTATTGGAAAAAAACTACAGAGCATTAGGGTTGGAAAACACAGCTGGCTTATACAATTTTTAGTCAACACAAAGAAAGTGACTGTGGTTTAACATCAAAACAACAAAAGTGAGTCTAATGCATACATTTAAATATTTACAAGCTTTTGGGGATGTTATGTTTGAATATGATAAATGGGCAAACGGTTTCATGATGGTGGCACTTGGCATTATTCATTCACCCAAAGGAAGATATACTTTCATCGACACAGATTTAGTTGTTGATTTCAGAGACAAAAAGAGAGTTTTGCGGGAAAATATCATATGTTTATGCTGATTTACATTCTCGATCCTGACAAATACAATACTGCGATGGCACAATCGAGCGTCAATTCTTGAACTTTAGAGAATTGTGAGGTGCAATAGATGCTCTTACAGATCTACTTTGCTTTTTAAGTCTACTAAACTTGTTGTCATATTGCATTGCCTTTACAAAGAACAATACCTTCCCAGTAATTGTTGTAACGTCATGGAGTTTAAATGGCTGCCTAAGTGAACCGGCGCACAAAATCGGGCCCATCAGCGCATCAAATATACAGTATATACCTTCTGGATAAAAGTCAGTCATTACCTCGCTAAAATAAAGTAGCATCTAAGCTAATGGGCTGCTCTTGTGTCTCTAACAAAAGCTCTTTGAAGCACTCCGGTGGTCTTTTCATCATTTAATTGCACGAGAAACGTAGTGTACGCCTGGAACATTTTTGCCTCGTAAAAATAACTCAGGAAAATAAGGGGCCATTACTGAGGGATTGACGCACCAGAAGAGTACAATCTGGATGCCCAAGGACAGGTTACTGTGGCCGCGCAGGCTCCGGATTGATAGCTGCAAATATCTTGTATGCATAGTGGAGAATCGCCATGGGAGCTTGTTTGCACTAGCAGCATCTGAGAATATACTAATGGTTGGCGCGGTTGAGGCCCACACAGGTCAAATCGATGGGAGGCTGTGGCTTTGAACAGGCTTCTCATGTACTGCCAAGGGTTTTCCCACGTCGGCCAATTTACAAGTTGGGAGATTTGTTAGCAGCCAGCGAGGAGGATGCGAAAGTTTGGATTCGATTGCTTTCTTAAATGTTGGCTAATCGAACGCTAACTGCCCAGGGTGTGATGAAGGAACGGGTTTCTTGAGGAGACATATGTTGAGTCATCTGACAAGACACAAATAGTATGTGTTGAGCGTGAATTCAACAGGATAAACTAGTTCATGGCGAATGGAAATGTGCTGCTTATAAAAGACTGAAGACTCTTTATCAGTAGGGCTGCAACTAACGAATAATTTGGTAATCGATTAGTCTAGCGTAGTGTTCTTGAACCTTTTTTGAGTCATGGCACACTTTTTCGGTTGAAAAGATTCTGCAGCACACTACCTACTAAAGATCACAACAAATCACAGCTTTTAGGGGGAAAAGTGGTGCACACTGTAGCAAACACTTCATTGTTTGGATTAAAATTTGACTCAGGACACTCCAAAATTGTAATTCATTCAATTACAATTTCAATAAATTTCAAGGCACACCTGGCAATATCACAAAGCACACTAGTGTTTCCTGGCACACTGGTTGACTTCAATGTACTACCAGTGTTTTTAAACCTTTTTTGAGTCCTGGTACACTTTTTTGGGTTGAAAAGATATCATGGCACACCACCTGCCAAAGCATTACCAAACTGGACCATTAAGTATAAGAAAATGTGGAGTATAATGTGGCTAAGAATGTCTGCGCCACTGTCTGGTTCTTAAAATCGGCAATAGTGATTGTTTTTGCTTAATTTTTGGCACCGAAATATCTTTGGGACACTCCAGAATGGTTCAGTTAAGTCTGTGTGTGAATTTGTTGGATTCAAATTGGACATTTTTTCAAGGAACACCTGTCAATATCTGAAGGCACACTAGTGTTCCCCCAGCACACTGGTTGAAAATCAATGGTCTAGCGATTATTCTTTCGATTAATGGATTAGTTGTTTAGAACACAAAAGGCCATGAATATGACATTTTTGCTCAATTTGCAAAAAACTAACAAAAAACTGCTATCAATATAACTATTGATAGCATTAGGCCACAACTTATTAAAGGACAAATATTATGCTAACTTGACTTTTTTGAGCTTTTAACCATGTTCTAACAATGTTCCGTCTTCAAAAACATACCTGGAGTTCCATTTAGCTTCATTCAAGCTAGTTTGATGAATGCTCTCCCATTCAACTGTCAAAAAGACCATTCCAAATTTCGTCAATGAGTCTTTTGAGAAAATCTTCTGCAGTTCTAAGTCCATAATTCATTGTCGGACTCATTCTGAGCATTTCTGCCATCTAATCACGATCATTACAACTGTGTGACACCTCAGTAACATAGCTAGCATAAGTAATGAGTTTTAAATTGTGTGTAGTTGTGTATAAGAGCTAAGTCGCCATCTGCTGGCTGGGTGTACTGAGTAAATGTCTTTTGACAAAGGCTGATAAATTGAATCAATAATAAACTTTTTTTCCCCAAAACATGTAAAGGCAAATTTAAGGTACTCAGTAGCATGTTTAAAGGCTTAACAATTTGAAAAATGCATAATATTTTTTCTTTAAACAAGTAAGACTTTTAGGTGTTTTCTGTTTGTATTATTATTTTTTTGTTTCGTTATTTGACATAAAAATAAATAAATAAATTCTAATTTAAGTTTGGCTCTAAGGATTCTGAGTATTGTTCCAGAACACCACGACAAAGACTTTCTGTACAATTACAAGATAGAACCACAGGGACGAAAAACTTTACTTGCACAAAATCATAAACTTTAAATATTCAAAAATGAATTTAGCCGCGAAAGGATCAACTTTTGGTCTAAAAACCAAATACTTTGAACAAGGTCAACAAGTTTCGAGCTGTCTTTTCTTTTCCCTTTTTTGTGCCACCGTCCTTATTAGCATTTTAACCTCAAAAACACAACACCCTAAATTCACTTTTATCATTGTCTTCCTGAAAGCACACCTCGCCGTACCGGAGAAGTGAGAATAAGTGATTGAATAAGCCTTAACAGCACACTTGTAATTTGCATGTGTTTGGTGCCGGCTGAGAACGCCATGTATTCCACTGTGATTATCAAGAGAAAAAATAGGTCACTCACGTAAGAACACTTATCTACACCTGTGCTCTGTCTGCACCTATTACCGCGAGGACAAGAGCTGTGTGCGGTGTTGACTTTAGCGGGGCACCCATCGGCTCCCCACCCACGCCGCGCCACCAAAACATCGTCACTTCATACACAAATAAGCCTGCAATTATTATTAAGAGTTTCACCTGCTCTGTTGTTCATTTGCCGCTGTGCCAAAGTGAGGTTTCAAACTATTCCGTGCGAAGATGGAACGCGGTAGACGCGTTTAAGGTGCAAGGTGTGACTTTTTTGGAGGAGGAGGAGCTGTTTGGAGATGTTGTTGCTTTGTCTGAATGTTCCACAGCATGGTATTAAATTCCAACCTCATGGAGAAAAGCAGGTGACGGCACCAGGTCAAACCCGGTTACAGTGAAAATACATGTTTTTCAAGGTATTGTAGAGCAACTAAAACACCTCTTATGGACTGAATGCAAGTTTATTACCATTAGGGCTGCCACTAACGGTTATTTTGGTAATCGGTTAGTCTAGTGATTATTAGTTGTGAGATTTTTATCCAGGTAAAGCTGAAGGGAAGCCGACGTCCTGATGTAGAATATTTACAGACGAAAGGGTGTTTTTTGTGTCATTTAAAACAGAACACTCACGTCATGGCATTTTTTGAAGTCAGATAACGATTATTTGATTGCTTAATTACTTGACAACTATTTCAATAATTGATTACTTGCAATTAATGGAATAACTTGTTGCAGCCCTAATTACCATACTGTGGAACATTCCAGGCAAAGCGGTAACACCTCCATAGAAATATGCAGATGGCCAATCTTCCACCTGAAGTCTCATAGTGGACTTTAATAAATTTGTTTCCAAATGTTCAAAATTTTAAACAGTGAACAGAACACAAAACAGGACCAAAGAGCAAACAAAAGAAAGTGAAAATAAAAACACAGCACAAAACATGGGGAAAAAAATATATATATTATGGTACACCCAAGTCCCATTTAGTCCAAAGTCTTTCAAATTGGTCCATTTTCAAGTTAAGTTGAAACGTAATTCTCTCCACTTTTTGAATGTTAGTAACATAGTGCACTTTTATCTAATGCTTGGTTAGTGGTTGCCTAGGAAATCCTGAATGATATCACTTTTATATCAGTCTGGTCTGGTTTTCATCTCCTCGGGTTCAGATGGGTGTGATTGACAGGTGAATTAGGCAATCAGGGGCACACATGGTCCGTCTGTTTCAAAACAAACATCGCTACTTACGAGGAAAATTGCAGATTTCTTCAGAATCTCAAAACTCTGAGGTGAGAGAAGTTTGATTTTGTTCTAATTGATAGGTGACCAATGAAACTCTTTTGTTTCACATGCGTCACTGTAATAAACAAATCTGACCGCACAATTCAGTTTGAGTTTGACCTGAGGCGTAACGTGCTGATCAGACTCACTAAAGACTCGTAAAGTATTAGAGAAGTGTGCATTCTGAATCTCAAAGTTAGTGGTATAGTGTATTTTCTCTCCATGAATTGGTTTATCCTCACAAATTTGGCATTAGCTGGTTGGTGGTATGTTAGAAAGCTACAGTACATAGTGAAGTATTTTGGTGGAAACAATAGCTTTTTAGCAATGGAGCGATCTACGATTAGCTAATTTGATAATTCCACCCAAGAAACAGAGGGCTGATTGATAGTTGGACCATTTATCTGAAAAAATTACACGTAAGGACAGCAACTGAGCAACTGGGGTGACAAAAGCTCAACTCATGTGAAGGTTGGTGTTATAAAAAACACGTTTTACACATTTGTATGAACAACTTTGAGGCTGCCCATTGTGCTGTGCCGCTCAACGTCTGGATGCATTGCACGTTTAGTTTCATTTGCTCTTTTTCACAGTTTGAAATTGGCCATTTTCATCGAGTAAAGACTGTGCCCCTAACGTGGCTGCTACGGTGTTTGACGTCCCATCTCCAACAAGTGACAGAGCGCAACAAATCGAGTCCTAGTTAGTTTCCAAAACGAAGAACTCGCGACAAAGGCTTACTGTATGCTGAATGTTCAGTTACAAAAGGAACAATACAGGCTACAATATCGCATTTAATCAAAACTACCCGGTCAAGCTGGTGCCCCTCACGAAATGTGCTTATTCAGAGCAAAGTAGTTGGTAAATGAGCTGCTTACTTTTACATGAAGAAAAATCTCTCAAGGAAAGCAGGTCGACCTCATTCATTCTACCTTTCTCTCTCTGCGAAAAGAATATTCCATTCCCATGACATTAAAAGTGACGTTTCCTTATTGTGTAACTATGTCACGGAGACTATACCAAGAAATAGTCATAGAAGCGTTCGAAACTATTACAAAACAAGAAAGAGGGTCGTCCGAGGCAAAACTTTATCAGCTGTAATTTCTTGAAATGGAAAGGTTTAAACCCCAGGAGCAAGGCAAGTGTGTTGAAAAGGAGGACAGTGCCTTTTCAGAGATAGATTACGTCCAAAAGGAGAAAGGAAGCAGGTGCAGTTCTATTGTAACGCTGGAGACCGTACAGCCATTTTAAGGTGGAAATATCAGCCCTTACATCACGGGTTATTCCAGCAATTAAGATCTGAATCATGGAAATTAAACCTTTTGTTCCATAATCATTCCTCCACAAACATTTCTTGGTAATTTATTTCCCATTAAGCAGCGGTAGGAGACTTGGTTTAGACACATAAATACTTGCTTTTACAGTTATTTCAGCTAGAGTAATAACATGGTTTCAGAAAGAGGTTGTTTTTATTGAATGTTCTTGTACTCGCCTGACCTTTCTTTATACATAAACTGAATACTTTACAGCTAGAAAGTGAAAATCAGAAACGTGTAGATGGATTGGGCAGCAAAAGTTCATGCTGACCAGTTTGTTTGTGTCCATCGAAAATAATGGAAGACTATTAATGTGAGCCACAGCTGGTGATTAGGAAAAAATCTTGTAATCATATTTGCTAACAAAAAATTACCGAGGGGATTTTAGATTTCTTATTTACTTTTTGAGTGAACTAGATCTGACTGAAAATGTGCCTAAAAATTGAAATTTCGTCTCATGTTTTAAAACTTCGATAAATAAGGCTCAGCATTAGATATCAACAAATCCTTCTGCATGTTCTGTCAAAATCCTGTTGAGTCAGTAAAGTTTGGTGTGTGTAGAAGCCACTTTAAGACTGTTCTTTACGTCTCTGTGGGAGAAAAACACATTTTAAGAAAATAGCCTTTGAAGTTACAATGTCCCAGAAAAAAGTGGATTAAATAAGTAACAAAACGTCTTTAGGAGCAGATTGGACATGTTTGTTGTTTCTAAGTGAAAACCTATATTTATAGAGCAAACTGACTAAAAGAAAAAAAAAAAAAAAAAAAGAAATACCTGTTGTGTCTCGCCTTTACATAAACTATAAACAAATATAAAAAAAAGATGTAACAGTTACTTATTAAGGTTTTGAAATTGTTATCAGCTTTTCAACATGCATTTGAGTACCTTAAGTTTGCCATGTCATGTTTTAGAACTAAAAATAAAAAAAAATAAAAAAATGTTGGTTGGTTCTGTTCTGTTTGTCCTGGCACTTACTGAGTTTAGTTGCCATCTACTGGATGCATAGCGCTTACACAAGTTTAACTCGTTATTACTCGAGCCTTACTAGCAGTTCCAGTGATCGTGTTCGGACGACAGAAATGCTCAGAACGAGTCAGCAGAAGATTCTCTGAAAAAAAACGTTATTGCTCGAGGGAGTTCAGCAGGAAGTGTTTTCAATGCTTGGAGGGGAGAAGATTTTCAAACCAACCTTCCTCAAAATAGCGTGAATGAAGCTAAACTCAACTCCAGGTATGTTTTTGACGACGGAACACTGTTAGAACACGCTCAGAGCTCAAAAAAGTCTCTGCAGCACAACATATTCGCTTTAACGCGCGTATAAATTCCTGTCTCTCTGCTCGCCGCTCAAATGCTAATTCCAAGACTTGCTGCTGGGTGTCCTTCCTGTTACACTTCTCTCAGCCATCAAATATTTATCAGCATGTTAAGGATTCAGCTTATGAAGTAATTTGCCATACTTCATTTCGAGTGCGTTTTCCATCTCGAGCTGCTTTGAAGTGAGTGCTCTTTCTATTTGTATGTGTGCAGCGGCGGCGCACAAGAGGGCCACTCCACCAGCCCATTTGCTCCTCGGTGTCACTCATTTCCATCGCCACCGCCCTCTCTCTCTCTTTCGCCCCCCGGTGAATCCTGGAGGAGCCCAAGAACCCGGTGCTTTATGTACACTTGGTCTGGGAAAGGAGGGGCCCGGGCCGTTATCCCAGCAGAGAACAACACATCATTTTCTCCTGTCAAGCATTCTGTTAGGCCTCATAGCAGAGAGCCAGCACTCAGGATCCATGATATTATTAGTCTCCCAGGGAAGGCTGTTCATTCAATTTTCTTCACAACATTGTGCTGTAGCAAGGGCCCATCCGAGCGGAGTGGAGAAAGCAGACCTGTCGACCATATTTATTGTATGTGCGGGGACTTGGATAACTGCAGTATGGATGTTTAAGGCAAGTGTCCACAACCGTTTGGATTTAAAAAAAAAAAAAAAGGGGGGAAAAGGAAGAAATACATGTTTTCAGCACGATCAGTTTTAGTGCACGAATGTTGCCCAGTCTGTCATGGAAATATGAAGAGTTGCAATCAAAAAAAGAATGGCATAGTTTGTCTTTAGTATCCAGTAAAGAGCAGTGTCTCATCATGCAAACAGATTTTTAAGCAGAGAACATGAGAAGCAATCAATAACTTTCATTTTTAGCATTTCTTATTTCACTTACTGGCCGTGTTTCAACTTTATCGCTTTATTAAAACGTGTAAAAAATATATATATATATTAGGAGTGAGAAGAACTAGGAAAGAACACTCTACAAACAGCATCTTCCTGTGTTCGTAAACAAAGTGGCGGAAATTTTTTTGCCGGTACCATTTCATGTGTTAGCGCTAATGCATTTTCAATTGGACAGTTAGCGCTAGACTCAAAACATCATAAACTATAAAGACCAGGGCTGTTTTACAACCACTCGACCACACGTGAGTAACACCGGAGCCAGGAAAAAAAAAACATTACCATGTGCGGCAGTGCGATAAACATTTGTTAGATTCAACATTATTTAAGACAATTTGACAAGAAAGTTTTTGTTTTGTTTCACCAAGCGCCGTAAATCCTACATTAATTTCTGAATTTTAGAAACCGGAGCTTTAAGTTAGATATTGATTCCTCTTGTTACTTGTTGGCAACTTTAAAGTGCGTATGACAGGTTTTTATGATTGTCTAATTTTGACTTCATTCAGTGTATTAATACCTCTTGTAAATAGAAATTATAAGTTTTACACTAATCATGTAGCTGTTTGTGGAGAAAAGTTGAAGAATCTGTTGAAAATTAGTACAAACAACAAATTGATGACATCACACTAGGGAGACAAATGTTATTTTACAATTTACACAAAAGAAACCCTTTAAACATCAATTGAACAAAATAAAGTACATGTACTTTGTCAAATAAAATAAAAAAAATCTGTGACATTGGAGGAGTTTTGGCTCCTCCAGTTTTGGCTCAGTGTACAGGATGATTTCTTGGTAATTTCCGAGTGTGATGTCATCATTTACAGCCAGCAAGCAAAATTAAAAAGCAAAAAAATAGCTAAACTGGGGTAAAAATTGCAAATATTTGAGCAACATTTTAAATATATTTATATTAACTGCATTTTAGTTCAGTGGTCCAGCCTGTCAGAGGAACTTTAATGTACATATACCTCACAAACATTTGTCTGCGTTCAAAATGACAGGTTTTGATTTTCTGCCTCATTAAAAAGAATGGGATAAATGTTCACATAAATACCAGGCTGCATGCACAATGTTCCAAACACATCACTCCTGGAAGGGTCTGTAGAGGGATGGGATTTTACTTCTTTCTGTACATCCACATTATTACTTAACTAAAATTATTAAGTAAAACCTTGGCTCGTAATGTAAGCCAAACTCAGATTGACATTGGTTCATCTTATTTAAGCATGTATGTCAGTGCAGGATGGAAAATGACCGTGGTATGTCCTTATAGGAGTGAGGAGTCCTATAGTTACAGATTTTATATTTGTATTTTGGTAGAGTAACCTCCAGAATAGGCAAGCCCAAATATCTGTAATATTACTTAAAGAATCCTATTTATTTCCCATGTAGTGGAGGACAATTTGTTTTGGTCCTGAACACATATATAGAGCGTTTTATTCTCCATACAGAGCAATTTATTCTTAGAAACCAAGGAGTACCGTTAGCATGGTAGTTGTCAGCTTTTCCGTGAAGTTGTGAAAAGCACTTATAAACTTATTGCAGTGAATAATTAGGAGGCTCTGAATATGTGAGAAAGTGAAGAATATATTTGGACTGCTGCAAACAGCTTAAAATAAACTAGTTCTGTTATTGACGGTTTGTAAGAGAGTAAAAATCCGGTACAACGCCTTTAAATATTTAAACACTTTCTAATGTTCGCACTGACGGCACAACACATCAAGCTGAATTTGATACGGTGTTGGTTACTAATTGCCAATCATCAATTTCTAATGCGTTCCAGTACGTAACATTTTTCAGCAAACGGCACAGACGACACAAAAACAATTGTACTGAAGCCGTGATAGCGTTAATCCAAGCATGCGCAATCATACATCTTCAAAATAACATCCGCAATCTCCGTCCCCATCGGTAAACCCGTGGACTATTTGGTCTATCAGATGATTCTTCACTTTCCTCCGTGCAATATTCTCGCTTTGCAGTTGCCGTGTGATCAATGGGAAACACTTAAGTCCCCGTACAACACCGCGACAAGGTCAGAGAGATGTTTTCGAGCTAAACTACTGCATACAAATAGTCACAATCAAAAGAAGAGCCCGTCGCTTTGTAAACAACTTTAATGCAAGTGAAGGGATTTCGATCTCAGATGTTGGACGCAGAAGAAAAAAATGTTCTCGAGCAAGGCTGTAAAGTTCAATCTGTTTTTCTTCGCCCTAGGCCTTAATCCGCTCGCTGGAGAGGCCGTTTGTGTGAGGATAGCCTGACCACCGGCGCTGCCTCTCCGTCCTTGCTGCGCCCTTCAAAGACGCTCTCTGGCAGATCTTCATTCAGGATTCCTTTTAGAAAACACTCCTACTGAGCCCCTCACCTTTTCTCATATGTTTTTCTCGCTTTTGTTCCAAGTGTTGGGTGTTTGATTGTTGGTATCAAAGTATAGGATTTTGAAAAATGCAACAGCGTAACAGAGAAGGGCAAGACTTTTCTGTAACATATGCGTTGTTGTCGAATTTTTAGTTTTGGATACTTGGATAACTGGATAACTGACGAAATGCATGTCAACTTTTATTTGTGGTTAACAATAATGCTACGCCTCAATAGTTTTCCTCATGATTGGCTTACTCTGAGTTGTATTCGGTCCAGCATTTGAAGCGCTAGAGCTTGGTAAATTTCACTTTAAGCCTAACTCATATCTCCACCCATGGCCCTGTACTTAGAGCTGTTCATCAAAAATAAGCGACTACGAAATGCAGTTTGGCTCCTTTGCAATAAAAGCCTATTCTCATTATCACCAAAGTCCAGGCCCCAAGTGCAAACCTTATCGGTGGGCCCCTAACGCATCATTTTTGCAGCTAAAATCTGGAACGGTCTCCCTGAAGATTTGAGACAGGCCTCCACTCTGACAATGTTTAAATATAGGCTTTGTTTAGATGTGCAAACGACTGAAAGATCGATCTGCACTCTTCTCATTTAAAGCGCTTTATACTATTCTGTATATGTTCTTTGTGTTTTGTGATTTTAACGCAACTTTTCCTGTTATGTAAAGCACTCTGAATTGCCTTGTGTACGAATTGTGCTCTACAAATAAACTTGCCTTGCCTTGCCTTTGTATATGACTTATTTATCCCAGCAAATGAGTTTTTATTGTTACATTTTCATTCAACCTTGCTTGAATAAATACACCCTATGGTTCCTGCATACACTTACACAATAACTCGCTAATTTATTGACATTCTTTGTAGTTACCGGCCTATATTGTGATGCAGCACTGTTTTGTATTTGCAATAATTACCAGAACAAGTTCACAAAGATCTCATAAAGCATTATTACTTAAGGGAAACTATACAAAATGCAAATTATAATTATTAATTTTATTCAGTTTGGGTCATATGTGAGCAATGATTTTGTTGTTTTTAAAAGGATGATGGGGCCTTCAGATGTCATACATAAATGTGATCAGTCGATGAAGGACTTACTCAATCGCAATCCGTTTTATTACAACAAAAGTAGGTTAAAGTGTAGAAAAATGGGGGAAAAAAAACACGGTGTGCTTTTGAGGGCCCTCTGAAACCAGTACCCTTTATCCCCCCAGTTTGACGCCCCTGCTATTCACACAAACATGTTCCAATCCCAAACAGACATTGAATACATAAACGATAAAAGGAAAGATTCAACCAGAAACGTGCCTTGTGAGTCGTACATTTGCTCAAGTCAATGCATGGCACCGTCTTTGACTTTATTACTGGGGCTTTGGTTGGCGTGTGGGCAGTTTGAAATCTCATCCGAGGCTGTGCCAATCCCATGCGGTGAATGCGACGGGTTTTTTTCCTTTTAGAATGGTCCCTGATGCCCAACGAGCCATTTAAGCCGCTCAAAGAAAGAGAGGCTCGGAAAACGGGAAGGCGTAATGTCCCTATTCAAATTTGACACACTTGAAGGGAAACCGCTGACCGTTTTCAAGTGGGGAGCGAGACGTCCGACTTACAAATGATCTTTAGTCCTATTCAGCAGTTTTAGATCCGATGGGGATTAGACCAGGCTGAGATTTAAGGTGAAAAATCTCGCCAAGCGGCAGTGGAAAATCCCAATCAGGGGAAACTCAACTCTTGCATCACGTTTCATCAGTTGGAGAAACCCAGGAGTCAACCCCAAATCGTAAACAATCTTCAGTGTTAAATTTAAACCATTATCAGATATGGTAAAAAAACAGAATCCGCATAAATTGTATTAGCATGTATATCTGAGATGAAAAAGTAAGCAAAAGAGGCATTTTTAGAGTTGACTGCTTGGATAAAAATAAAGTTTTAATTCTTGGGATGTGGAGTGACTCACTAGCGCATATGTTGGGGATGGAAAAGAAAGTTGCTGGTGATGGATTGCTGAGCTGTCCAGGCTGGAACTGCAAATGGGGAATGAAGAAAATCAGACTGGAATTGGCCAAAAACTAATTAAAACATAAAGTTTAGAGAAAGAGAACTTGATATTTTCAATGACTGACAATTAAGTGGACATGCTTTAACGGATATTTAACACTGTTCACTTATCAATAAACATACCTGGAGTTGCATTTAGCTTAATTCACGCTTGTTTAATGAATCCTGTTTAAAAAGTCCTCTCCCATTTGAGCCTCAGAAAACACTCAGTTCCAAATTTCCCAGTTTTGAGATCTTCTGTTCTGTTTTCTTTATCGCCCGTTTTTTTTTGTTAGTGGATGGAATGCTAACACCAATCCAGATGAGGGAACGAATGCCTTACCGTTAGAAAGTCGTGTGATTTTCAATACATGCATTATTTGAAGTTCGAAACCATGAGATGCCAAAATAAATCTCCTCAAAAGCATTTTTATAGGCTAATACTAATACAACATAATGCATATAATTTGTAACTTAAAGGGCCTGTACCTGATTTTTACTGTTGTGAAATGGGAAAACAGAGCTAGTCCCTGCTCCCGAATTTTTTGCATGAAATAAAGTAAAAAGTAAGTCAAATCTGTGTCACTCCAGCACAGATATATTGTAAAAGCAGCTGTTTGGGTGAAAATGAGAACCCAACTTTTACTCTGCATGTTTATAGAGCATTTTATCCAGTGGGCGAGGCTACCGCGCTCAAATTGAGCCGCCGACTGTAGGCTGCCATGTTTGCAATCTGCTGCTGACCGCTAGGGGCTGGCTGCGGAAGTAGAATTATTCAATGCAAGTCAATGGGGAGTTAGACGTTTCAAAACCTACTTTAGAGCCTGGCTCAAAATACGGCTTTGGTCTCAAACGTTAGCTTACGGCTCTGTGACAACGCTGAGGGGGGTGAATTTTTTTGAACCAGGCTGGTTTAGCCGCTGTGATTTTTTAAAGTTCTTGCATATGTAATGAAGAAGGCGGGCTTTACGCGCCGGAAATGTCAGGGCACAGCCATTCACCTACGAGTGGGCGGTAACTATAGAGGCAACGACAGCAGTACGTCAGCAAAAGGCCGCCCCAAAGTCGCCCTCTCCCCGCCTCCCCACCGAGGGGGGAGTGGTGTGGGCTAACCCGCGGCCATTTTGAATTCTCCATGACTGAGCCGCATTTTCATGAATGGGGCGGAGCGACGACAGTCTGTCCATTATTTTTTATGTCTATGATTTTATCCTACGAGAAAGGCAGGAAGTGCGTTGTTAGCATGCTAATATTTGTTAGCTTTACCCGTGACACTCTGTGATGATCTGGGTTTAGAGACTAATGAAAAAATGCTTCTAAACTCATCGCAGTGAATATTTAGGATGCTGGATAAGTGAGCAATACAATGTAACTGATTAAACACAAACTACCTTCACCTTTCAAAACAAAAAATAAGGTATAAGGCCTTTAAATGACAAATAGTATGCATTATTTGTATTGGTATTAGCCTTTAAACCTGCTCTTGAGTTCTCATTCATGTTTTAGAACTAAAAAAAAAACAGTTTTTTACAAAGAACAATAGAACTCAGCCCTGTAACGTAGCTCTGTGTTCTTCTACTGGCTGCGGAGGGATTTACACAAATTTTAAAAACACATTGCTTGTTATGCTAGCCATGATCCTCCTTGTTGACGAGGTTTTTAACGATCATGATTGGACGGCACAAATGCTAAGAACGAGTCTGACAATGATTTAAAAACAGAAAAGAAGATTCTCTGAGCCACGTCACACATCGAGAAAACGTCAGTCATCGAGGGAATTCAAAGTATTTTTGACGGTTGGAGGGAATTCTGACCAGGATTCATCAAACTAGCGTGAATGAAGCTAAACGCAACTCCAGGTGTGTTTTTGACGACGGAATAATATTAGAACACGGTTTAAAGCACAAAAAGCTTTACGCTACATGGACAAAGGATGAAATTTTATTGGTTTCTTGATATTTTGGGTATACATGTTTGTCCTCCCAAAGAATAAATAAAGAAATACATTCATAAAAGTCAACAAATGATGGATGGAGAGAATTATTGGCCGTATTTTTCCCATTGTACAGCCTTGCACTGATTTACAGCACGGGTTAAAAAAGACTCCCTTCTGTAGTATAATGATATATGCTTTGAAATATGTTAAACAGGCACAATTTTGTAAAGAAGTCGTAAATATGTACATAATGTCGGCATTAGCATACATAAATTCCGCATGCAGTGGTGACACAGTGCGATGTGACAGCTGCAGGATGTGAACGCTCACCTCGGGCGATGGGAGGTGGGACCATTTATTCATATTCAACAGGAAAGTGCTGCATCGCTCCAGGTATCAATTATTTTTACACCCCCCGGGGCACTGCCTGATCGGGTAATTATCGGACCCTCCCCGCAGACAGGGGGCAACAGTCACTCTCGGATTAAGTGAAGTGGAATCAAGAGAAAACAAGTTATCTTTGGCTTCTCTCCTTTTTGTGAGTAATCAGGTTGTAGTGTCTTGCCCTGGGACCATAGACTGTATAGAAGTGGACAAATGGATGGCATACTATTTGGCAAGAGTTGAACATGAATATGAATATTTTGAAACAGCAAACTGACCAAAAAACAAAACAAAAAAGCAGTTTTGCCTGGAGTCTAACCTTAATTTCTAAAAAAAAGTCTATGTTTTCTTATTACAACTGAGTTTGATGGGAGGGCACCTGTGGTAAATATTTATTATAGTTTTACATCAGTGAAATTGCAGTTTGTGGAGAAATTATGAAATGTAAAAGTTTAAAATGATAAGAAATAGTTCTAAAATGGAAATCCTCTACCTGTCATCAAAAAGCGATGCACCTTTGAAAATACAGAAACAGTTAGCGCTCAACTGACATATTCTTCTGACCGCTTAAACGGTAATTTAACAAAAGAAAAGGTGTGTCAGTGGGAGTGTAATGAGTCAGAATTTTCTCAAGACGAGATGAGATTGAGAGGAGATTTTCAAAGCATTTTTTTTTCCTTTCATTAAACTTTTTTGTTCAACTTACTAAAAAGCAAGCTTAATGAACTGCTTCCCTTTGGTAAGTTTTCTGTATTACAACTGAAATATGGCATTATAAGACAATAAAGAACAATGCAGTTTTAAAACTGGATATTCTCTTAAATAATAATTCTTCTTGCAGTAAGGTTATTTACTCTCTTCAGTAATTGCACTGCAAAAACAATGCATCAAATCATTCTCACAAGGCTACTCTGTTAGTGCTCGTACGATCCTTTCAAATCCTTTCAATCTTGTGCCACCCCTAGTTATCGGGCATTATTATGAGTCAAATCATAACTATTTTGGCCCTTGTTTTCCAAATGGTTGCTAAGTAACAGTTGTGGAATTACCTCTAACTACGTCATATCTGCTGCCCAGGAAGTAACATTATAAACATAACGAAAACGGTCAAGCTGGGGATGAATAGGAAACATATTTAGTAAAATCTTAAATATAAATCGTGTTGTGAGGTGAAATGTGTCATCAAACCTGTCATATAGATTTGAGAAAAGGTTTGAATTCATTGCCGATACATAAATAAACATGGTAGCGGTGTGGAGTTTGCACGTTCTCCCCGTGTCTGCGTAGGTTTCCTGCGGGCGCTCCGGTTTCCCCACCACTAAAAACATGTACAACAGGTGTGTGAATGAGAGTGTGTTTGTGAGAGCGAATGCACGACAATGGATGGAAACATTAACATAATAAAAAAAACAATATCTCTATCTTTTATCAAACTAAAATCTTCTCCGAGGCTCATAGTCACCTTGTAGCTTCTTCCACGTTTGTGATGTTGGTGGTGCTCTTTGTGCGTCGTGTCCTGCAGCGTCCTGGAGCGTGAGAGTGCAGTGAAGCAGCTCCACATCCACTGACTGTACGAGAGAAGTGCATGTGCTTTCAGAAACCTCTCCTTCTGCTCACGCTGTCCGGGCTGTACCTTTGTCACACTCCACGCCGTGTGCTGATGCAGGATGTGTCATGAAGACCTCTCTCAAACTACTTCCGATAAACATCCTCGCAGTTGAGTAAATCTGTTTATTTTGGACAATGGATTATGCGGTCAGACAGTTTCTTTTGAACAGAGGTTTTAATCAGCGGACTAAGTTTATTTATGGACCTAGATTGACTGAACTTTACATTGTCAGACATTCTTTGATTAATAATTACAGTAATTAAAGGGGTTCGTTAGTCTGAAGCTTGCTTTTTTCCATTCCGCATTGAATTGTGGTCTTGAAGAGCAGAACAATGTGAAAGTGGAGGTCTATGAAAAATGATATAAGCAGTTTTAGTCACTTGACATTTTCCTGATATGGCTGCCATTTGTATTTTCAAACTACATTTAGTCTAGACTTAATTTGAATGGACCTATTTGACAGACTTTGGACTAAATGGGACTGTTATATTAATTTTGTTGTATTGTAATTTTATTAGTATTTCACTGAATGCTTGATGTTGTTTTTTATTTCAATTTTGAATTTGTTTTATGCTCTCTGGTATTGTTCTGTGTTCAGTTTTTTTTATGTGTTCTATACTTGTACATTTGGGGAAAAAGAAAGAAAAATAAGAATAGTGTTTTACAATTATAGGTGCGTGTGAATGTTGTTTTGAAGATGTGCAAAAGTAACCCATTCATAGTAAAAAAAATCTACAAAAAAGATTGTAAAAATATGAATTAAATAGGTGAGAGGTGAAAGTTCTGCAATTTTGTGGTATTATATTTGACCATTAATTTTACAAGCATTTCACATTTGTCTGACATTGAACCTCGAATACATTTAAAGACACGTTTTAACACATTTCTGTTGGACTGGCATAATATGGTCTCATCAGGATTCTCCCCGAAAAATACTGAGATAAAAACATCATAAATAATCAGAAAACAAACCAAAAGTTGCTCAAGTCAATACCAGAATTGACTATTTTCAAAACATGCCCAGTTACATGTCCATTCCCAGTGTGCTTAGCAGCTCAATCCACAAAAACATTTTAATTAAATTCAGTGGGAGTTGATAATCTAGAGGAAAAACGCGCCGTTGTTGTGCATGCCTCATTCAACTTTCCCTTAGTTCCAACTCCCTCCGCGGTTTGGTGATATTGGGAAACGCGCTTGTCATTTGCGCTTTGTTAGCTTATCCCTTCACTCCCACACATCTCCGTAGCCTCTCGAGTCGGGGCGGTTGTAAACAACATGAGAACTACATGTCCAGCCCTCAAATGCGACAGTGACATGTGATTTGCATAGACGGCGGCGCGGGATTATAATCTCAGCGAAAGGGGGGGAAAAAAACGTTGCTGTAATGCTGCATCTTGAGATTTGTTTTTCATGTTATTCCGAGCAGCAAATCCCGATCAGACAGTTATCCTGATAGGAGACAAACAGCCCAGTGTTGCATTTAAATATCTGAGCTGGCAACTTTTATCAATGACAAACAGACAACGGCACGTCAGGCAGCCATCAGCGGGCATTATGTTTCCCGCATCTCCATGAACATTGCGTCTCTTGAGTTTTTCGACAGTATTTTTTCGTCTTTCATGATGCTAGCCCCTGATGGGCCTTTGGGGAAGTCATTTTAGGCGTAGGAGAGTGTGTTTCAAATGTGCGACACGATATGGGCCCCTGCTATGTTAGCCGAGAGGGATTCCCCCGGTGGTAACTTGTCGAGCGGTCATGTCAATTGTTTGTTTGCATACTGAATAGCTGCAGGGTATGTTGTGTCGGAAAAAAAGAATGCGCTAGCTGTGGACTATGCTGCGGCGAGCCAAATGGGAATATTGACATGGAGCGACAGAAGTGTAGCTGTCATTATAGGAGCAAGATATACATGTGTGCTGGATGGGCATGGGAATAAGATGGCTAAAAAACAATGACACCCAATGACTTTCAGTGAATTGGAATGTAGAACTAACTTTAAAAGCTATGTGCAAGGTCAAGCGAATTCATTGAAAGGTTTGTTTTTTCAATATGATATGCCCGGTTGCAACTACTGTATATGGACAGTTCTTTCTTTTATTCTGTGGTTATTTCTTTTTCTTTTACCCACAATATAAATAGTTTTGTGCATAACACTTTAACATGCAGTTCACAACCTAATCAGAGGGAAGAAGCAGAAAACCTTTGCTCTACAGGCAGAAGTGCACAGGTCAGTGCTGACGGACCTGAAACCCACCAATAAACTCAGAACAACAGAGGCCAAAACAGGAGAGGAAACCGAAAGGTCCAACTCAATCATTCTGCCCCCAGACCTGGTAGGGTTGAGGTTTGCAACAAGCTCCAAAAGAGGAGTAACCTGAATTCAACTTTATATCAGCTTTATATAAGGAAAATGTCTGCTTAGTAAGAAAACAGAAGTTTGAGTAAGAAGAAGCAACTACACTAGAGTAGAGAAATATGCAGGTAAATGCAGACAGTGACAATGGCAAAGATAGGGCAAAGGAAACTGCAAAAAGAAAAGGAACCAAATCCCTGAACACTTAGACCCTCCTAAACTCCTAGTGACCAGAAACAAAAAAGTGATGAATTTAAGACATCCACACCAAGTCAGCAGATAGTCAACAGATCCAACAGGTCCAACAACCAGCCCACACTTCCACAGAAGGAGCAATTAAAACCTGAACCTAAAGTCAGCGTTTTGGAAATCAGGAAACAAGTTTGAGCAAGATTTGGGCAGTTAGACAGTAAACTCTTTCCAGTGCTCATGTCCACACTAAGATATCTTTTCAATGCCATTCAGATGAAACCCAGAAGAAAACAAACCAAGACAGGAAACGGAGGGCAAACTCTGTACGAGAACCCATATCAAACCCCAGCTCAAAATGACAGCAAACCTGGACAATCCACTGCTCCTAATAATAAGGTCCTCAATGAAAGAGGAAGAGGACAAACTGGGTTCACTCCCAAACGAGCATTACTGAAAAGGCTGACGACAACCAGCTCAAAAGGGAGGCAAAACCACTGGTAGAATTGGCCAAAGATACTGAAAGTATAAAGGCACAAGAGCAGAAAGCAAAACCTTTGATTATCCCGGCTCCTGTACCCAAAGTCAGTGTCTGGGATCAGAGGTTTGAACAAGAGCTTGCTGCAGGACAAGAGCAAGCCCATTCTCAGGTCAATGTCAGCTCTGAGGCATCTTGATCTCAAAGCAATACCAACAGCGATGGGATTCAAACTCAGAGGACAAGAAACCACATAAAAAACACAAGTTTGCGGTCTCTCTTGATCCACCAAGAGGCACGTGGCAATGGAAATAATGACGTCAATCGTTAAACAGTTCAGGAATCATCCGAAGTCATGCCGGATGACGACGGACGATGTCTAAACTGCAGCAAAGTCCAAAAACAGGTTTTCTATGGCAATATTAAACACTAAAACACCTACTTAACATGTTTCAAGCATGCAAGCAGAAAAAGAAAACATTAATTCAGATTTTAAATTTTTTTTTTTTTAAAACCAGAAAATAACATTTGCAACCACTGACATAAGCAAACATAGCCTTTTTAACATTACTGACCATAATGTGATTTTTGTTTAATTGAGTAGTGTCGTATAGCTAAGCATTCTTGCCCAAAGACTGACACATAGCAATACTTTAACAATGTGTTCAGGTAATTGAGACATTGGTAGAGATTTGTTACAAAGTCTCAAAACTTTAAGCATCAAAATGACTTCAGTTATGTCCGCCGTTTGTCGCACGAATATGTGAAGCAATATAATGGGTGCTGCATCAAATAACCATGGATGACATATGGCTGTAATGATAATAGCGGCGCTTTGTAGCTCACACAAAAGGATATCTCTTTGATCTCAACAGATAAGGTCAGTGATGTCAACTTGGAAGCAGCTCCCATTGTAATATGTATATCTACTTTCGATGTGTTTATTTTACAAACGAAAGCTCGCACTTTAGCTTAAAAGGTGCCTGTGCTAAAGCTGAAAGTACAAACATAAACATGTCGTTAACAACAGTAATTAAACCATCAAATCAATGTTGTTTTAAGAGAAAGACCTATCACGGTGTTTACTAAAGAGGCATGTAGCGCACACAGACGGAGCATTCGCATTACCCCGCTCTTTTGAATAGAACGGAATGCTTTCAATCACAATATCACTGTGACCTGCTACATTCACATGGAGAACACAGGGCACAGACTAAACAAAAAATATTTGTGCTGGAATTAAACTGAGTGGTTTGATTTGGCAATGTGAACGGCAAATGCGGCTCTCCCAACCTACCATTCTCCCTAATATTTAACTCCATTATATTGAAAAATACAGTGTGACATATCTGATAATTACACATTTTGTTTGTTTACTGATGCAACTACCTAAAACTTTGACTTTAGTACCAATGCTACAATCACTGCTATTACTTTGCTTTAATAACGTGTCCTACGCTTGATCAAAGTTAGAATTTGCACTGCCTGGCCAAAAAAAGGTCACCACATGGATTCAAAGTATTCCAATAGGTGTGACCATCCTGTCGGATAATTGTTGCTTGGGTGATTGTCTTTCAGCTGCAACACGATACTTAAACCCAACTGATGCAGTGAGGGTTCTCATTTCTGTAACACATGCGGAAAGATAAATCCGGTGGTCGACTCATGGAAAAGATGTCAGTCTGTTTGAGAATGGTCAAGTCATTGGCATCGAGCAGAGAAAACATCTAAGGAGAAGCACAAACTATTAAAATACGCTCAAGAACTGTCCAGTGCATTATTAAAATTTGGAAGGACCATCGTCTTGGAGGAGGAACTGTGGTTGTAGAGGCAGGAGGTGAAGTGATCCACCCATCATGCCTTGTGCTTCCTGTACAAGCCTGTAGGGGCCAGTGTTATGATCTGGGGTAGCTGCAGTTGGTCGGGTCAAGGTTCAGCAACACTCTGTGTGTTCAGGTTCAGCTGAATGAGATCAGCTGAACCTGCACATCCTGAATGACTTGGTTACTCCATCAATGGATTTCTTCTTCCCTGACGACAATGACAGAATTGATATTTTCACACATATGTTCAAATAATGCCCTTACAACTGACAGTTTGTGTGCGGTGGTCTGAAGTCTATAATACTGAAATCAAGATCCATATAAGACTGAAGACGAACATTACCAAAGCCAACAATTAAAACATTCACAAAATCATCAGTATTTTCTCAATCTTTAAAGCTGGCGTACCCAACTTTATTCTTTTAAATTAGCACATTTTAGCGAGAAATGTGACCTCTGTGCACCGTTTGCGTCTAATAATGAAGTCTTGTATCTCTCATAAACGCAAAAGTAAGAACCAAAAGCGGTTCGTTAATTGACTGAGCTAGTTAGATGTATGCATACTTCTTTCACCGTTTGGAAATCAAGTGCCTCAGCTTCAAGTAACGTACAACCAGTTATTAATTCTGCATGTTCTTTGTTTAAAAGTCATCAAGGTGGACTGGTAGGTGAGCACAGCATCTGTTCCTGCGCATCGGCTTGGCGGCACGTATCCGGCAACAATAACAAGCCTGTAGTCTCACAAAGGAGTCACTGAACTATTGTGCAACCAGCAGCACAACAATTAATTACAGCCCGCACGGTATGATGTCTAAACGAAATAAATTCCCCATCAAATCATCTCGGGACATATGAGGCAAGTGAACTGTGCAGAGGAGTGCCGAGCTTCAGTAGGCAAGGGTGGAGAGTTGATGCTGTGAATAATTGCCCTAGTGGCTTTGGCATTTAAAAAAGGAGAGTATAGCTGCTTGGTACGTCAGCCATTGAAATAACATGTTTTTTTTCTCCCCCTAACTAGAATTTCAAGGAGACAGTAACCACTCGTTATGAACCTCGTGTCAAATATTCAAATTCAAGCCATAGAGTGCTATTCAAAACAAGCTTCTAGCCTCATTCAAATGTTTAACGTATAGGGGAAACCGGGGTTGGTTGTCTCATGGGTAGGTTGTCACGTTGCTTATTATAGCCACACTAGAGGGCGCTGTATTTTGATGCTAATATCTGAAACGTGTCTTTAAATTCTTCTTTTTCAGTAATTATTGTTTCATTTGGACAGAAGACCGTGACGTGAGAAGGATTTTTGTCATTTTTATGGGTCTAAATAAGTTTTCATGTTGTAGATATTTTGTATTAAAACCTTTAGTGTCATAAAAAATAAATATTTATTTAAAAGTCACAGAGTTTGGCTTTAATTTACTATGTGGTTACATGTTTACAATGTCAAAAGGTCCCTTGGGGATGGTTGTCTCACTGCTAAAGGGGTTATGTCATTGATGTAGCAAGATCAAGAGAGTTCAAAATTAATTCAGAATTTTTGGACACTGTTGTACTATTTTACTCATGTTTATTTTCTATAAAATAATTGTTCTAAAAATTATATATTTTATCGCAATTCTTATTTCCCATATGATCACATATTTGTCGTATTATTGTATTTTCATAAATAGGGCCTTGCTGAAATTTATAGTAGTATAGTATTCACCTTATTATGGAAGTTGCCTTACGCGCCGCCGTCTTGTTTCCGTTGTATTAGTTTACATGGAGCATCAATAAGTTCTACATGGACTAAAAAGACGTTTTCAGGCCTCAGGAAATCGTTGCGTTGTTGACTTGTTGTTGCTCGTGTTCATTAAACATTTTACACAAATCAACCTACTTTATGTAACATTTTAGCGGCAAGACTTTTCCCTCGTTCGTCATTACCTTTAACGGAGTTCTCGTCAAACGAAAGTGCGTTTACAACAAAAGTGCAAAAAACGGCAAAAGTGGGCGGGGCAGAATAAGGTCAATAGAATTACATAATGTATTGATTGGCTTGCAATGTAAATCATATTTGATCTCAATCCTCTTTGATGTCATAAAACAAAAAAATTACAAAAAGTACACATTTTTTTCTCCATTAATAGTAATATTAATGGACAATAACACACACTGTGACAACCAACCCTGACATGGGGCACAGCCAACCCCGGTCAGTTACAGAATTGACCAAAATGGAAGAAAAAGGCCCAAAGTCACTGGGACAGGCTCCAGTCACCCGCGACCCCTAACGGGAATAAGCGGTAGAAAATGAAAGGAAGAAAAAGTTTCAACTACAAAAACAACATGGAGGCACCCTCGACACTTTTTAGATCCCATTTGTAGATCACAAGGAAACGATGTCAGAGAAGCATTTCTATGATTTGCAGCTCATTCTGGTCACTTTTTAAACAGTTGGGCTTTCCCTGTTGAGCTGTGCACACTACTTTCTCTAGTGAGCAGCACATGTACAGCTCTGTTACTACGCATCCATAAACTGTGAGCATACACTCCGCATTCGCACCAAATGATGGACAAAACAACAAAGATGACGGACAGAAGCCTGTTTTATTCTTAGCGTCTCTTTGTGTTTTAGTGTTAGTTTTTGTATATGCCTATTTATAATGCTAGCTTTTCTGTGACTGTTTTGTCTTTTATGCGCTGTTGTCATCGATGCTTTTCAGGATTGGCATGTAATGTTTTCTCCTGTCAAGTCAACCTTTAATAAATCTAAATTTAAGCCTCTGTGTGTATCCATGTGCGTCTCCATCACAGAGCACAAATTAGCTTTTATGGTCCGTTCACGTTTGTTCTTGTTTGGTCCCAAGTTGGTCCTAGTCTCACGTTGATGCAGACTTGATTTAGGGCTGTTATAGTCCAGGATCAGCCCTGGCCTCGTCCTCGTTGGGGTCCAGGATCGGTTCAGTTCCAATTTTAACGTGGTGTGAATCTTGAACCTTAATCTTGAACTTGGATGTTTGTCAGCTGCAGAGTTATAAGATATGATACGTGTTTTTGATTGATATGGAAACCAACTCAGGCAAGGGAGGCCTAAAAACGTATTGAACTTGAACTCTGGAGCTTTTTAAAGTGGATTAAGAACTTCGATGTTAACCATTACAAAGTCAACGAAGTACCTACCAATCCTTTTTCATTGAAAGAACTGAATTGAATGCAAGGTCTGAAGAAGCCAAATACATCGAGCAATTCAGAACTGTGTCAACTTCAAACTTGTTGAATTACAGAATGATGATCCTGCAAGCGAGAAGTCCTCAAATCCCTGAACGTAATAGATGTGTCCTTATAGCGATCACTTGAAACAGAAGAACATGCCTTTCTGTCAAATCCTTCACTTTTAAATGGACTCTATTTCCATATAACTGAACCAGAACAGCCCGTGCTTAAGACGTTCCCGGTCCATTTGTCAAACTGACTGCTCTAACAACAACCCTGATTCTCGGTTGTCATTTCTCCCACTTTTCGCTAAACGCACTCGAGCGCAAAGCCAGACCAGTTTTCGCCCGCGCGAGGACTTCCGTGCATTCCTGGGAGGTTTATTTCCCAAAGGAGATCTCTAAGTAGCGTTTTTAGACGAGACGCGCTTGAGATTCGTCCCCCGGGGATCGAGCTATAGCTGGCAACAACGGCGGACCACGCGATCCACCCCAGAGCTGTGCCGGAAAACATGCAAGAGCGCAAGACATGTAAATTGATTTGGGATGTATTTACAGCAAGTACGGTCGGCGCGTGTCACAGAAGCCGTACGTATGTGAAACGGTTTGCAATGTACCGGTGTTCGGATGTAGGGCTAGCGCGTCCGTTGAAGAGACGGCGACAGAACGGAGGAGAGGCGATTTGTGAGAGTGTGAGCGCTAACGTGTTAAGGCCTCGTTCTGCTGCTGGTGTCAAGACAGGGTGATGGGAGAGAATCAATCAAATGATGTCAGTCTATAGTGTATGGCCTATATTCTATACGGCCAGGACTCAAAGATAAAATGCAATTACTCAAAGGTGGGAAAAAACAGTTCAGATCTGGACAAAAACGGAAAATAATTGTATTTTTCAGACAAGGAAACATACATATTTCAGATCTTTCTATGTCAAGTAAGTACTGTAACAGGTTGGCGTTGTAGACAATATATTTTTTGACAGTTTTAACCGAAATGTGTCTCTGTGTATGGAGGCAAGCTCTGATATGCATTTTATTATAATATAGAATGTTGCACTCGCATTTGAAATTCATTATTAATTTTTTTGTTTAATGATCTGTGAACAGGGCTTTGTTTTGTAGGATTTCTTTTCTTCCTGTTAATTTCGTTAATGCAAACATTGACAGTGCATATACATTAGTTGGATCTCGCATTAATGTTAATGGTTTTTGTTCTTTTTTTTATGCTTTTTCTTTAAATGGCATGAACAATAAATAAATACATAAATATTTAAAGGGGCACATTTCTGGTAAAAGTGGAGGAGCCTAGAATGTTCCACAGAAGGACATTAAACATACAGTATCCATGGAAACAAGCAGGTGGCGCCACAAGGATAAGTTGCAGGTTAGATCTGAGGAGACAAAGTAAAAATATATGTTTTTTTGAGCTATTTTGAGCAATAAACCCATAACTGAATACGTGCAAGAGAGTTAAGTTCAGAGAGTTAGTGTCCCACTTCAGACAAAGCATGTCGACAAGCAGGTATACTCTAGTACCCCATTCAGAAAAGTTTCATAGGACACCTTTAAGTATTTTCTGTTGTAGATTTCCTTAGTTTTGGTGAGTACTCTTTTTGTCCGCTGAAAAATCATAGTGAATGAATACCATTGTTTTATTTCTTATGAAGATTAATAAAATGTTCCAAAATACTTCAGTAATGCATAACGTGTTCAATTAAAAAAAGGGTTCCCTGGCAATATTAACTTCATACATTTTCCACGTTGCACATTTAAATGTTGTTGGATGAAAGATAAGAAAAAAAAAAAATCCCATCAGGGCCGGTTCGCAGTATAAGCAAATTAAGCAATTGTTACGGGCCACAACCACAGGGGGGCCACATGTGTCAGGACCCATGAAAGAGAGAAACTGCCTCAATTATTGATAAAAAACACACTAAGTCAAAGTGCAAAACATATGTTCAGGGGTCCCGACGGAAGAGTTTGTACTGTCAAAATCAAGTATGCTCCACAAGACCTGCTAGAATAAATAATTAGCCCGTGATGCATCTAAAGTGCACCAGAATTCCAGAAATTACATGTGATTTTTCTATTTTTATTGCCTTTACATATGACTATTTATCATTTAAAAAACAAACATGCAAATGCTGATGAATAAAAGCCCCGTATCGCAAAAGATCCTGAGTCGATTTTTCTTCCTCTTATTGAAAAATGTTTGTCAGATGTTTGGCCACAACTAAAATCTTGTGAAGGGCCACCAAATGCCTAGAGCCGGCCCTGCTGCTCATTATTACAGTTTAAACACGAATATTTAGAGTGTATAGCTCTTTAGAGTCTAGACTTGTGACCTCCCGAACGCTCAATAAAGACCCAGAGTAAAGAAAGAGGTCAAGCTATTGAGTTGTGATGAACAATTCATTTCTATAAACTCATTAACGAACTCTCAAACTCAACCTTCAAACCTTAAAAACTGACATAGCTGTATAACGGTTCCCAACCTTTTTTATCTGAAGTATCCTCTTTGCTTTGCCTTGCCGTACTTACTGTAGATCGGTTTGCTATATTCTCAATAATCTGTGCTATATTTTCTCGGTGGCTTATTTTATATCCCTACCTCATTGTTGCTGTTGTTTTTTACTTGCGCTAGTCCAATAAAACAATTCTCGAAACTCGCTGTGAGATGTTTGACAAATACTGGGCTAGCGCAATATAGGGCTGCCTATTGCCGGTCGAGGAGGAGCGGTACAGCCGGAGAAATCTAAATGAATAAACACAAATAAATATGGCAAGCTAAGCGCTCCGAGTCAGCGGTGATGAAAAGGCAAATAAACAAGACAAAGAGGGTCTGAAAACGGCCAGGAGTGAGGCAGCAGACAGATCAGCACAAAACGCCAAATCACAGCACAACCGCGCGTTTGAATGCCGATCACAGGCGGGCGGAATGGAAGACGAGATAAAAACGCACGCACAGAGACAGATGGAATGTGTAGTCTGAAGAAAAAGTACCGCGAATGCATCGTACGAAGCGGTGGGCCTGTTGGTGTCGAAGTCCAAACCCAAATGTCTGCATCAAACTGGGGGGTAAAGGGTACTTTTTCTGCCCTCAAAATCATGTGTTGTTTTCTGTCCTAGTTACATTTTTGTACAGTTTAATTCATAATTGTGGTTAAGTAAAGTTCTTATTAAACTATACACAATTATACATGACAACTGAGGTCCCCATCACCCTTTTAAAGCTGTGGTTCCCAGCGAGATTATTTCATGATCTAATTTGAGTAAATATGACCCTGTATTTGCTTTATTTTTTCTAGTTAAAAGTAGTATCTTTTAGGGTCTAATAAGACAATAAACTACTCAAATAACCAATATTAAACCTGATTTAACAAGCTTTGACACTTGAAATTATTTTTTATTTCACGTTGGGGGTCTCGAGTATGATGCATGGCTATTTTGGGGGTCCCAGCCAGAAAAGATTGGGAACCCCTGTTTTAATGGACAAATATTATGCTAAATTGACTTTGTTGAGCTTCTAACCATGTTCTAACATTGTTCCGTCGTCACAAACATACCTGGAGTAGCATTTAGCTTGATTCACGTTCGTTTGATGAATCCTTTCTCTCTTCAACACTGTGTTCTGAGCTCCTTCGATGTGTGACGTACATGATGCTGACGTCACTTATCCCAGAATCTTTTGCTGTTTTAATCATAACCAGACTCGCTCTGAACATTTCCTCCATCTAATCACGATAACTACAACTTTGTCAGATCCACTCTTTACTGCTATGCATTGTGGGTATATATTTCCATGTGTGTAATTGCCTCTACAGCCAGTAGTCACAGCGAAGTCAAAATGGCATCTCCCAACGCGTGATAGTTACATTTTTCTCTATAAAAGCATTTTATTTTTAGTTCTAAAACACAACATGTCAAACTGAAGACAGAGCAGGTTAAAAGGCTAATGACAATATGAAAATGCATTATATTTTTCCTTTAATAAAGAGGGAAATCATTGCTCACATATACTCATCATCATACGACAAATAAAACTAGTGATTATATTTTGCAGTTAGTGTTTTTCTTCATAATGATAAGAAATTGATATAGTAATTATTGCACATCTATCTAACACATCTATAATTACCGTTAGGTGCGATGTAGACCGTTTTCTAAACCGTTTTCTAGCAATGGTGAATACAAAATGACAATAATATAAAAATTTACTGCGATATATAAATCACATACAACAATTATGCATTAGGGCCCACCGAAAAAGCTTGTACCTGGGGCCGGGAATGTGGTGTCACGCCCCTGGTTGCAAGGCAGATCTTACTTGAAAAATGTAGTATTTAATAAGTTTCATATCCAGTACACATTGAACTTACAACCAGATCAGACCAAAAAAATCTGACAATAATATACAAGATGGGAGTTATGGGAAGTTAGAGTTAAATGTTAATATTGAGGATAAGACACGGAATGATATGTGATCAGCCACAAAGGTGTCAGTAGAAATCTTTACAAGGAATTTGACTGGAAAACAAAAATGAGCCGTTTCAAAACTCCACTGCATTTCTAAATCCTACAAAAACATTCCTGTTATGTTGGAGACACTGTGGTGTGGTGACGGATCGCTCAGATATCTTCTGGACACTGCCCAGTTCTTTGTAACTACTGGCAGGACATTAAAACCAAAACGGAAAAAAATATCGTCTGTTAAACTTCCAATGGATTTGTTGATATATTGGACGTATTAGGAACGTTTTTTGGATGAGGTTTGTGAAAAAGATCAACAGTATGTAGTCTGTATACTTCTGCTTATTGCACAAAAATGTATAATTGTTAACTGGAGTAAAACCATTCCTCAAACAAGACCTGAATGGAACAAACAAGTCTACATCATAGAACAGCTAAAAATTGAATCATTCTTACAACGATGGAATTCTGTGATCGTGTATCTAAACTGTTGATATAATGACCCTTTGTCAAGAATTGTTCTAAATGCTTGTGAAGTTTAAAAAAACAACATTTACAACCAGCTTTCAATATTCTTCTAGTCCTGCCATTTCTTAATGCTGATTTCAAACCTATTAGGTCAGTCTGAATTCCTCTTTTTTTACCTGTCCCTTTTGTCAAAATCTCCAGCAAATTTTCCCTTTTTTAAAATTTGTTTATGTCTAAAATTTAACTCATTCCTTGGTCCTCCTTGTTATCCCTCACCTCGTTAATGCCAAATGTACACAAACTCCTTATGTATCCATCTATCGATTCCGTTGTAAGAGTTTTACATCCACAATAAATTGTTTTACAGACAATTGCAATTTTGGTATTGAAGTCTACAGTGCCTCATTACTGTAATCTAAGTTCAGTATTTAGTCAAATTAGTTATTCTTAATAACTTATTTTAATTGCTTATGATGCCAAAACACATTAAAAAAAATCTGTCCAGTTTAAAAATGTAGTGGAGTAAAAAGTACAGATTATCCATTGTATAATTTACTTGAGTAAAGTACTTTTACCTAAAAAGTATTCTTAATTGTAGTTCTTTTTCTTACGTACTGTTGTTACTTCCCTCGACTGCTATTCTTGCATGGGTGGAAGGTTACTAATTAAAAATAGTTATGTTACTGAATTTGAATAGATTTTATTCAAATTATACCCTAAATAAAAATCTTGTAATTGAGTATAATTCTAGCCACATTTCACTTACAATCACAGGAAATACATCAACATTCACGAATTGGACTTTATAATTGACATAGGCTACGTAAAATGTAAAAATGAACAAATTTGAAAGACACTGTACCAAACGGGACTTTTACAATGACAATATGTGCCTTTTTTTTCCCTTTGGCCGTCTTTTGCAGCTGTTTTTTTTTCTTTTCTTTTTTCTCTTATTCTCTCTCCACTCGTGTTCCGTTGTTAAAAAACGAAAAAATGTAACTGTACATTTACTTAAGTACTCATCTCCCCTGCTATTACTGCGCTCTTACCACCTTAAATCCTACCCACCTCTCCGCTCTCCACCATAACTCACGGCTGAATTATGCCCCACGTCTCCGGCGTGGACATCGGGAGCTAAAGTTGCGGTGCCCTTGGGTCGACACGTAAAGTGACTCTATCACTGTCACCGCGACGACCGGGCTCCATTGTTCATCCGAGCGAATCTGAAGCCGCCGCCGCCGTGGAGGTCTGGCGAAAGATTAGCCGCTCCCCGAAAACTTCACAGGCGACGCACTTTATTAAAAGTGTAGGCGCGTCTGATGTCGACAAAGTTCACGACGAGGCTTTTCTATCCGGGGGCCATTATGGACTGTCATGACGAGAGGGGACAAGTCTAATTAGCCCGTGTCAGCCAAACGACATTCTAATCACGCCGCTCTGTTAATGACTTCACTTTTAGGATCATCTGAGCCTGACACCGGAGCACTTGTCACCGCCGCGTGCCAGCCTGAGTGCACCGTGGGAGCAGAGGTGAGCGCGCCGGCCAAAAACTAGAGAAATCTGTCTGTCTTTTCAAAATAATATGAGTACCGCAAATAAAAAGTGCGTAGAAAGAATTTGGTACGGATGAAAGTGGTCCAAACATTTACAGGCATGCTCCACGCTGTTTTTACTGCATACTGATTGCCTCTGCGTGTGGTCTGGGGCTCAAGTGTTTGGACGGTCAATCGCAGTAGGGAAATAGTCTGTAATTTCCCTGTATGATTCGCAACAAACATAGATTCTCGCATCACTAAATGACAGTGGTCAGTCGTCAGTTGTTGATATGTCAGAAAAGTCTTTATCCTTCGTGGACATCGGCTCAATCGGCCACTGATCAGAAGGTTGGAGGTAAAATCCTGTTCCTGACATTAGCAAAGGTTGGTTGTGCAATCAGATCCACTATGTCCCGCGAACTGTAGGATGTAAAAAAGCTATTGTTATTTAACATTTCTTCATATTGTTACTTTTGACACAGTATCTACCAAGCAATTCTTTGAAAAAAATCCAGTGCAATGTATTCTACCACTGCATTGTACAGGGCTATTCAACTTTATTTTACCAAGGGCCAAATTTTCTCCACTCGCCTGGAGGTGCACAATATGTCACCACTTTTAACCAAATTTGGGAGATCTCCCCAACACTAGTTCTGTTTAACTTTTGATAGAATAACAACTTCTATATTAGATTTCTCTTAGAAATAAAATAGAAAAGGCTTTGCTTACATTGTTCTGCAATACCTAATTGTAAATTATAACCAGTTCAATCCCAGAATCAAGTCAGGACTATTCTAGAATCTGATCAGCTCTAAACGAGGTCTAAAGCAGATTTAAACAAGGACAAAATCAGGACCAAAACCAGGTCTAAACTAGCACTACCACAGAATTAAACCCACAAACAAAAGAAAAAACATATTGTTCTATATTTAGGATTGTTCAAGATCAGTTGAACAGCCTTGACATTGTAGAAAAGGTTTCAAAAGTATATGTCTCGATTTCAAAAGCCTTGTCCAGATAACAAGCTTTGACACCTTTTCTTACATGAACTCCTGGATGAATGAGGGAGTACGCCAATACCAATGCATGAGAACCAAAGGGAGGTTGGGAGAGTAATGCCCTCATTGTGTTATGCTTGTTATTTTCTAACGGTGGAAGTGCATTAAATGTAGCTCCCTCCTCCTCTCCTCAGGATGTGCTGTATACACAGACTCAGAGCTGCAGTGGTAAACGTGGCAGGAACAGCTTCTCCATCCTCCGCACACGGCCCCTCAGGCGCCCTAATGTGGAGAAATCTCTCATTTTATCGTCTCTAGTGCATAAAATTGAGAGGTGCGCGGTGTATTTACGTGCTCTATGAGTTCCAACACTTGCAGGCTTGTACTTATCTGTTTGCACACCTTTTTAGAGGAGGCTTTGCTCGATAGCCCTGCCTGCAAGAACCTCCAGCAAGCTGGTTATATGTGAAATTAAAAGAGGGAAATTATTAAACAGCTGGCTGGAGCCGCACACGCTCTCTGGACACTGGGCGCAGAAGTCATTCATTCTCAACCCATTTCAGAAGGCTGCAGACTAGCTTCACGAGAATACAAACACTGTGTTTAGTATGTGAGGTTAGCAGGGTGTTTAGAGGGGAAAGTGCTATGCTATTCAACCTGGAAAATTGAATAAATATTAACTGGAAATGTAATTATTTAGATTCCAAACAAATGTGATGCACTGCAGCTGCCACTTTTGTAAAACTTCATGTATTGCTGTTACCACTTAAGAATAAAAAGGTATAATATATTTCAGAAAACCTACAACAGTAGATATTGGTTATGTTTTTGTTGCTTGTACAGTTCCGTCCTCCTGGTCTAGACCTGATTAAACCTTGCCCTGGTTTAAGTCTGACTTTATGAATTAGTCCTGGACAGGGGTACGGTGTGTTAAGTAGTCCATTTTCTAGTACCTTGATTTTGAACCAGTGTGCCGGAGAACACTAGTGGGCCTTGAGGTTTAGCCAGGTGTGCCTTGGAAAACATGTCCAATTTGAGTTAACAGATTCACAAATGCAGATGTATTTGACTAATTTGCTGTGTCCTGAGCAACTTCCGCACAAAAAACAACGCAAAATCACCACTGTTGCCAAATTTAAGACAGTGGCACATACATTATTTGGCTCATTATGTACCAGGATTTTTTTTTAATTTTTTTTACCCAATGGTCTTATTTGGTAATGTTTCAGTAATAAATGCTAAATACCCAAAACGTGTGCCGCGGCTCAAAAAAGATTGAAAAACACTGTTCTAGTAAATGTAACTCTATATTAGAACAACCTGATATAAATGTAGTAGTAGTATAAAGGTGAGACTATAAACAAAACGATTAACAATAAGTTTTTGTTCAATATTTGTTTTTTTTGGTCAATTTGCTCTCTCAACATACAGACATTCATGTGAAAACGACAAACGTGTCCAATCTGCTCCTAAAGCTGTTTTATTCCATCTTGAAGACTACAGATGGAAATTAGCTGTGAAGCTAGAGTCTGGTACAAGCATCTCTGCTATTGTGCTTAATGTAATTGTACACTGTCATAATAAACGAATAAATGAAACGAAAAATTATTTCACTTAATCCACTGCATCCATAGATTTCTCTGGGACATTGTAACTTGAAAGGCTGTTTTCTTAAAATGCATTTTTCTCCCCTCGGGACATAAAGATCAGACTTAAAGTTGCAACCACACACACCAAACTTTACAATTGGGGACTGAACAAAAATTTGACGAAACAGAGAGAAGGACTTTTTGATATCTAATCCAAAACCTGATCTATTAAAATTTTAAGCAAAAAAAAGAAGCAACATTTTCAGTTTTCAGTCAGATCTAAAAAACTTTTAAAAAATGGATTTTACACATAAAATGCCTTATTTCTACATAAAAACTTGACTTGTAATAAATTTTTTCCTTACATTTATGTGAGTAAACTACAGTAGACGTTTCAAATCGATATCTTTAAATGTAAGATTTTTTCCTATTCACCTGCAGCGTCTCGCCTTAAACCATTTCTGGAACAATTAGTTGCACATCCTTTTATACTTTTCCGAATCTCCTGTAACTTTCCAACTATTGCTGATGCCAACCCCCTCTATCCCGCAACATCTCCCCTTCCCCCCACAAATTTCAGCTCGAGGGGAATCATTAGCCGGGACATGGGTGACACAGTTTCAGCGAGTAACCTGGGGGGCCTTTGGTCGCTCTGGACGGACCGACGCGCCAACGAATAATCCATCCGTTCTCTGTTGAGTCGTCGGCAGGACATTATGCTAAAATATGCCCCGGTTCCAGCGATCCTGTTTGTGTCTGTGCGGATACGCCTGTCTTAAAGTCCACCACTATGCAGCTCAGGCCTCATTATAGGTGACAGCAGCGTATGAAAGAAGCTAACTTGTAACCATAGCTCTTCTCAATTCTTTTCTAGATATCCCGTATGAATCCGCCGATGCTGTTTTTTGCACTTTTTTTCTGCTGACCTAGCTCGAAGCGGGCGAGATCCGTCCAGTTGCCGGAAGCGTGGCAGTTTCAGTTTGACTTTTCTTTGCTCTTTCGCCATAACAACCCCTGGCCCCCATGATTCTTGCTTCTGCCAGCAAACGGGGATACATTCGTCGGCGGTAGAGTTATGGCATCGGACTGTCGGCTGGGTATTAGGGTTGCGGTGCGGCTAAATCTCCCTGATGGATGCGTTCCGTTGCGGCGTCAGAAGGGGCGCCGCGTGATAAAAGAACAACACGAGACGCGAGACGGTTTACCGGCAACAAACTCCTCAAGGTAAATATGCTCTGATGAAATTCGTAGCATCAGCAGTTAGAGCTCGCTCTTGTTCTGCTGTCAGTGTCGCGGACGTATACGACGCCGCTTTCAAGTGCTGTCAGGGTTATCGTGAACACGGGTTTACAGCATGAAAAGCTCATGAACGACCTTTTGTGAGGATGTAGAAGCAAAAGAAGAAGGCTGAAGGAGTAGTTTCAAGGATGAAAGTAAAGCGGAGATGTGCTTGAATGATAATTTTACAGAACAGTTTTGTGCAAGCTAGGTTTGTAAAAGTTGCGTTCAAACAAGAAAGCATGTGTTTATATGTCAGTTTTTTGCTAAATGGACATAAAAAAATCATCACTGCTTCTGCTGCTACTATTTATAAATATAATAATAATCTCCCTTCTTGGAAAAAAACATCAGAATTAAACATTACATCCAAAAGTGGCCAATGTCATGCACAGAAAGCTAGTCACAAGTTTTGCAGCCTCATCGTGTTTCATCTATTCTATATCTATAGATAGATATAAAATTATAACAATATCTAATCCAACTTTATTTGTATAGCACATTTTTAAAAAGTATTGTTTCAAAAGTGCTGCACACATTGGAGTATAAAACATACATTTCAATCAGTCAGAACAAAAATATAACAGGCAACATGAAAAACAATCCTTGAGTTTTTCATCATGTTTTAATATGTATATAAAAAGTAAGGCAAAATAAGGTAAAAATATTTGGACATACAAATTTGATCAGGTTTCAATTTCTTGCCTTGCATTTTATTATATTATTATTACATATTAGACACAAAATAGACTCATAGACAGAGGGGATTTTGGATATCTTATAGTTAAGTAGATCTTACTGAAAAATTAAAGGAACTTTCTAAATTAAAGGAAAAATATTATGCATTATTTGTATTGTTATTGGGCTTTAAACCTGCTCTTGAGTGTCTTCAGTTTGACATGTTTTAGTATAAAACGTTTTACAAAGAAAAACATAACTTTATCACTGTATTGATGCCATATTGACTTAGCTGTGACTATAGAGTAGACTATAGACTGTAGAGGCAATTACACACATGTAAATATATACCCACAATGCTTTGTGAATCTGATGTAGTTGTAGTTATCGTGATTTGACAAAAGAAATGTTCAGATTGCGTCTGACTATGATTTAAGGACTTAAAACAGCAAAAGATTCTGGGATAAGTGACGTCAGCGTCATCTACATTAAACCTTGCCGTGTTGGAGAGAGAGGATTTTCAAAGGAGCATTCATCAAACAAACATGAATCAAACTAAATGCTACTCCAGGTATGTTTTTGATGTCAGAATAATGTTAGAACATGGCTAAAAGCTCAACAAAGTCCATTTTAGATGATATTTGTCCTTTAACATCATTTTTGGGGGTTAAAGCTTTAATAATCTAAATGTACTATCTGTCAAAATGTAGCACAGTTTGGTGTGTGTAAGTGCTACTTTACATCTCTGTGGAAAAAAAAGGAGAAAGATGACCTTTGAAGTTACGATGACTCATGTATAGATGCAAGTGGATTAAATGGACTAATAAAACATAGATTGGACAAAGATACTTCTATGTTGAGAGGCCAAAGTAATCAAACAACAAAACAGCAATAATTCTGACTGTAGTGTCTCATCAGGAAACCAATTACAAACCAATACCACTAGGTGTCCCTGCACAATTGCTTTGGAAATGAAAACACTAAATTAGTACATTTGATTCTTTTGTGTCTCGTCCGCCGACTGTGGCCACAACACACTTCTGCTGTCTCGTCAGAAGAGGGATAAATATTGATATGCTCCAGTGGCCTCCTGTGTTAATTAAATACATGCTTATTGAAATTCAATGACAGATGGAATTTCACTGTGAGCAGGGGATCGCCGCGTCTCCCCATGAGTGTTGAACGTAATTGCTCAACAGCAAAAAGTAACACACAATTAGTTAGGGAGGTTTAATTAATACTATTCAGCTGAGGTTGGGATGCAGCGTGCGGCTCGGTGGCACCCGCTGCACAGATGTGGCAGCTGGGGCACTGGGAGCTGTGGTTGATGGTTAGAAGCTTACAACGGGGGTGTGAGGGTGGCGCGCTAACATTAAAGGCTGTAAAGAGAAAGAAAGGAAACACCATGCCTCTAGCTGCGGAAGGGTTCTGGGCAATCAGAATCAGCAGGAGTCTCTTCAGTTCTGCACAAAGATTCATCAATATTCTTTTGATGAAAATATCTAATGAAAACATAAAAGTTCTTAATGAAAAACAAAACAAGATATCAACATAACATTGCGAGTTATGCTGCACTCCATTAATTCCCTCTTGAACGTAACAAATTCCAACTTGAGAACGTTCAAACCGAATTAACTCACACGTAAACAATGTGGTTATTGCTGAACTGTAGGTTTAAGAAACGTAAACCTTGTCATTAATGTCTGACATGTTAAATAAAAGAATATTTTTGGACGTTGTTTAACGTGTAACACATGTTGAGATTGTTTACGTGGTGGTAAATCCCTCTTTGTAATTTACTGTTGTTGTAACTCATCACAAGTTTATCTCGTGTGTAAAGTGGAAGTCCTTTGACAATGTAGGAATGATCAGATTCGAGGCATTTTTCCAAGTGGGAGTCGTTTAAAATTCCAGTGACTATGTTGCCTGGAATGCACCATAAAACTGGACTTTCACTGTGCGATCTTGTACTATTTTAAGATGTTCCGAAGTATTCCCAAACTCACACTGTGCAATTGAATCTTACAAGAGGAGAGCCTGACGATACAGTGATGACTGGCTCTGGGTGTGCTGATGTTCTCACTCCTCAGAGTGCGTTTCAATTAATTTTTTTATATATATATTGTTGTCATTTGCCTTTAAACATTCTCTTGACATCTCATGTTTTAGAACTAAAATTAAATAAAAATGAATATCTGTATCTGGGCTGTTTGTCCTGGCACTTACTGAGTTTAGGTGCCATCTACTGTCTGTAAAGCGCTTAGTATACACATGCTTTCATGATAACGGCGATCATGTTTAGATGGCAGAAATGCTCAAAACAAATCTGGCGATGATTAAAGGACTTAAAACAACAGAAAATTCTCAGATAAGTGACGTCTAATATCGGAAGTGTTTTTGACGCTCAGAGGGGAGAGGACTTTCTAATCAGCAAAGCCAAATTCAACTCCAGGTGTGTTTTTCGATGATGGAACATTGTCATAACATGGTTAAAAGCTCAAAAATGTCAGAATATGTTCCGTTTAAATGCCAAAAATATCGAAAGGCTAGAATTTCTATCCAAGTGTTGTCCACAGGTAGAATAATGTATCACTGACAATCCCAAAATGGACCGTTTAGAAAGTGTTTTGCACAATTCTCAGAGAGGCCTTTCCAATCAGCCCAAACATAACTCACCCACCCCAGTCTTTTCCCCATAAAGCTCCTGGCTCCCCTGCAGACTTCATTCATCCTCACGTCTGCACAAGCACCTGCCCTCGTCCCCTGCACCGGCCATGGATCACGCTCGCTTAAATGGCCTCGCTCGGCTTACAAACAACAAGCATGCTTTGTTTCGGCCAATTGTGCCAAACATTAAAAAGCGATTTGGCGGCAAACCTCTGGAGCAGAGCGGTGGAGGTTGCCCCGGCATTACTCCCTGGGCGGATTGTTATTGTCGTAGATAGGAGCGGGCGGGGGCAACGCTGACAGCGCCTTACAGCAGGAGAGAGGAATTTCAGACTTTATTGAACGGTTGTACGAGCCCGGTGAACGTACATATGCGCTGGGGGCTGTTTGTGTAATCAAGACGTAATTATGCACCCATGGACCGTACAGTGGAACAGCAAGCATTCTCTGCTTCGGTCTTAACATGGCCGACGATTGATTGATTGATAAGAGTGGATTGAAACAGTTATGACAGCTGACCATTTTAAACTGATGATGCTAATGTCATGTTTAAATATATATTGATATCGTCAAGATTCTGCAGTGATTTACAAAGTTTTATGCTGATACTAGAAGCAGTTTCATGACAAACAACTTCAAAACCTGCTGTAGAATGTTTAACAGGTGACAACATAATGAAACTTTTAATTTTCCACTGCTACATTTCTGCGTTTGTATTAGCACACAAGGTCAAACATTATCAAAGCACACTGTACAGTCCATTCCTCCTCTTGTTTCCAGGAACATCTCTCATTACTCCGAGGTGTAGGTGTTTTCTCTCTGTTCTCATGTGGTCTGGAGAAAAAAAAAATCCCATTCTTTTACCACTGGCCTACACGGCCTCGGCTGATATCTGAGCACACCAGTGGCTCTGTTTATTTCCCTGTACAGAGCAGATCAAACAAACATGACCCGCGCTCGTCTGGCCCTTCACAGCACACCACGACCAACTCATACTGTGTCAAACAAAACGCCGATACTCACGTGTGCTCAGAAGGCGGAGAGCAGAGAAGAGCTGCTCACAATTAAACACTGTACATTCATATTAACATGGCAGGGTAGAAAAGCTAGGTTGGCTTGTGTACTTGGTCTTGCATTGGCACAGTGGATCGTTCAGGTCGCGTTGCTTTCCTTGATCTTAAATACACTCACACTGGCCAGTCCCAGTGTCTGCCACTACCAAAGACTGTAGATGGAGCTGGAAGTGAGGTCGCCACACTGTTCGGCTGGAGCAAATTGAAGCCAATCGCGGCTAGTTTTAGCGGCTAAAGTAGAGCAGATTTGTCCGTATTAGAAAATCTGCGTGTGAGTTTCTTGGCACATCAGGGGCGAGGTACCTGAAGGTATACAGCGACTCGAAGGGGCCAATTTGGCCCAGACTTACTTTTTGTTTGTAACAGGGCAGCTAGCAGCTTATCTACCTCCACGTATACATTCAGTATATGTCCAGTATACAATAGACACATATCCTCGTATCAACATATTTTCCTCAAATAAAATATTAATTAAACAACTTTTTGATAGGCACTTTGCAGATGGTAAACATCTGTTTGTCACCTAACTCCTGGACATACAAAGAATAGACTTTCACAAACGATGAACCTTTATTTATCAACCCTCTGTAGTAGATATGACCTTATGATCCATTTACAAAGTTACCATGAGATATGTTCTTTTGTCATTAAATTATAGTTTACATTTTTCAGATTTAATTTATTAGTCCACGTCCTAAACAGATTTGCCGCTATAGTAAAACACAGCCCTGGGAGAGCCGTGACGGATGAGTTGATGTCTTTATATTAAGAGTCATTCCACATCTGGTCACAGCATGATTATATTATAGATGGCGTCGCTGTCGATTGGCTATGGTGTATAAACACAGTGCTAGTCAAATTATTACTTCATTAACCACACCAGGGACAATGGAAGGTAAGTGCAGTTGCTCAGCGGGATGGGATTTTTTATGTGCGTTACTGTCCTGTCCAGCCAAGCTAATCCTTTAACCTACCGAGTATGAAGAGGGAAATGTAATGTAACCATTCAGCGTGCCCAGTTCTAGAATCAGCGTTTGAATTTGGTGTTTTTGGAATCATTATTGGAGAATGTTGGTTAATTAAGACCGAGCCACTCCACAAAAACAATATACGCTTACAGTAACGTTTCTCATCCATTTCTCTGAGTTAAATGGCGTGACCTTTTGACCTTTTACTTGTTTTCTAACCGTAAATTCTTACAGTCAAAATGTCCATCATCCCAACAGACATTTGCATAATTTCTTGATACAATGACAGTCTTGCCAAGCGTGCCAACCCAGCAGACGACTCAAACCGTAGCCAGAAGGAAGTCTAAGGACCAATTACCACACATCCCTCCAACCTGGCACTGTCTGCGGCTGAGCATGCACTGTGCCAAGACTCAGAAAAACAAGACCAACTTTGAGGCTCCCAGCACAGATGATAATTTTCCAGGCAATTAAGATGAGTTGTGCTTAGGAGGTGGGGTCAGTGCAAGCTCATGGGAAATGCTGTGATAAAAACCGGCGCGGCACAAGCTAAAATGCTGCCAGTCAGCTGTCTTACAAGCCTGGGGTAATTGACCCAGCTTTGAGACAGATCACTGATACCAAAGAGTCATCCACAATGGGGCAGTCTGTGTGTGCTGCTAGAGTTTTAAAGCTCTGTCAGAGAAACTGCAGACATAAATGAGTACAAGAATACTCGTTTGGCTCAATACTTTTTTTTTTTTTTTGAGAAGAAATCATGCTTTTTTACATGCAAAATTGACTTTTTTGAGCTTATCGCTGCATTAAAATGAGTTGAGTTCTCTTCATTCATGCTCGTTTTATTGATCTCTGACCGCTCAGAAATAATTCTGTTTCAATTTTCCCTGGATAGTTACGCAACAGAAAATGAGTCCATAAACCATCACCGCACTCGTCCTGCGGGCAATTGTGTTCACAACAAATAACCTTATTAGTATAGCAGCCATGTTGCCAATTGGCTTCATTTATTTACGTATTTTTCGAAACATAGACATTATTTTAAGTTTGGAAAGGTGAAATTTAAATACCAAAGTGACAAAAATCAGGTTTAAACTGGAATTAAAGCCACAAGAATGCATAATATGTCAACTTTGAGCATCTGCAGAAGCAACCAAAGCAGTCCAAAGACTCACATTTCTGAACAATAGTGATGATTTTAACCTTGTTATTTTTTTGCACCCCACTGCTCAGCTCTGATTTTTTCCACACTACAAGAATGATGAACTCTGAGGTGTGTAAATCCATTAACTTGTTGGAATAAAAGAGCTCACTCACAGACTCAGACTTTGAGGCAGTGACAGTGGAACAGATTGTTAGGTCTTTGCTTTCTTAGCAGAAGGTTACAGGGTCATAGAAGGTTTATGCCTGGTTGTAACATGAAGGGCATCTGACATAAATGTCTGCCATTAAGCATGAACTGGTTTGCTGTGACAACTTCTAACAAAAGGGAGTATGAATGAAATAAGACAGGAAAAAAGTGCGGTTCCTGAATAACTATGGAAAAAGTAGTTGTTTTTTTAAATCTCAACTGTTGGAACTCAATGCATTTGTCACATTTCAACATTAAAACTTGATATCCCAGAATTCTGCTTGAAAAATATAGTGCTAACTACTCAGGGTAATACTAGCTGCTGGAGAAACTGTGATTGTGGTGGATCATTACATTGTATTGGAAAATGTAAATTGGAGATTAACAAAGCACTCAAGATTGTTATCATCACCGTCCTACTTGATTTCAAAACTATGTATTTGGGCCTTAAAACTCCTGCCATGGACACAGTCAGTAGATACCTTTGGAGCACACTTTTGGCAGCAGGAAAAAAGTCACTTTCGGACTTCATTTAAAAATGTTCAAATTTGAAAGACTGGACAAAATGGGATGCCAGCTTTCGAAGAAATATGCCTTAGTTTCTTTGAATGTCTTTGTTGCCCTTTTAATTTGTACATTTTACTTCATGTGCTCTCTCTGGTCTTGTTCTGTTTTTTTTTTATTATTTTAAAAATGTTTTATAGTTTCACACTTTTGATTTTCAGTTTCACGTTTGTTTTGCAAGTTTACGCTCATTTGGCTGCATAAGCTTGCTTTGTTCTTTTAACTAAACTATTAAACTCTCACAAAAACGTGAATATTGCATTCATTTAATAAAGTGACATTATTATCTGAAGATGATTTGTGATAATAGTCAAAACTGTCAAACAGCCTCCCATGTACAAAGTGACTTTTTCCAAAGTTTTTCCGTTGCTCATACAACGGGGGCACCTTGCTTTTATGGTTTTCCCTCATGAAAGAGCCGTATTAACTACAGCGTACCCACTCACACTCGACTCAGCTCCAAACAATGTGTGAATGATTCTTCTAAGTGATGTCATCTGGAGGACAGTGCTACAGGTGACGCTCAAATGAAAGGCTGTGCGAGCGGAGAGAGTTTTGCATAAATGAACTGGAAAAAAAAGGAAAACAAGAATAACGATTTGGCAAAATGTGCTTTGTCTCCAGATTAAAACTGCAATCGCACATAACGAAAGCGCTCAAAACGTTCTTAGCGAGCAGACTTGTTGGGAAGTCCATTTGCAGCAAAGAAGGGACACTTCACGATCGCGTCGCGGGTTATCAAGAGTTCAGGAGCGTTCAAATATGCAAATCTACACCGTATTCAACTTAGAGCCAAGCATGTGCGCCGCCCTGTGCTGGCAATTCTTCGGAGAATTGAGATGTATGCACTATTACTTTCTCTAGTGCTGTGGATAAAACGGGAAAACCGTCCATCACGCCATCTTTGTTTCTCTCGCTTTTAGCTTGTTTTCATAACCTTACATCCCTTCACTCATCTTCTGTGGTAAATAATTCAACAGCACAAATCGCATTAATGGGCCGATCCCTCTCCCGTAGATAAGAGGCGCAGAGTGGTTATATATGTGCTCCATGGCTACGAGGGAAAGGGTATAGTGTGTAGCCATTGACGACAAACGTGGATAAAATGCATGCACTTGAATAGCAGGAATCCATCATCAAGCCGTTGGCGGTAAAGATCTGTAGGCTCTGACATACTATAAAAGTCTAGCAGGAGAACGATTTCAGTTCAGGGGCAAATGCTCAATTAAATCAACTAATCCAGGAAGTAAAATGGTTTTGCAACAATTCATAGATCAGATTGTGTGCCACAAAGTTTGATTACCACACAGGGCCTTTCTGTGCATAGCGTTCTGGTGTAATGTCAAACAATTTAGGATTAACCCTCCAATCTGGTCAACAAAAATTCAGTGCACACATGGCAAGCAATAAAAAAATAAAAAAAAACTATGATTGAATGATGGCAGAATAACATGGTTTCTCAATGTGCTTGGACTGCATTTACTGAAAAAGTTGTTTTATCACCCAAAGTTATTGTCACTTTGTTATTATTGACTGGTTTTAGTAAACAAGTTTAACCAAATAAATTAAATCACAGATAAAACCAGAAAGTTGGGGTTGGCTTAATTTGAAAACTGGGCTAGTAATCGAGCAATGCTGAGCGGCACGAATATGACCGAAGCGTGTCAGACAAAATTAGCATCCAGCGAGTGCCATGACGGCGCGCTCATGCCGAGTGACGCCATTGGCCTCGCGGCGCTCCAATGTCGCCCAAGTACACAACCCAGCAAGCGTCTGCAGCTGTTTAACATGTAGTTACCGCCGCGACCACAAATGAGCAAAACAGAGGGCTGGAGTTTGTGTCGATGTGCCTGTGCAAGGTGCGGAGTCTGGGCCACCAAATGTGTATTCATGTGCGGCTTTGATGTCGGAGTTTAGATGTAAATGTAGTGAATGAGCAAAATGCAAAACAAGTGATGAGTAACAATTATTGTCTATTATCGCTGTGAAAGCTTTTTCCGAAAGCAGAGCCGCTTTTGATGACCTGATCCCCGGCCAGACAAAGCTCTGGGAACGTCCAGCAAACTCAGACCCCCTCTGGGTTTGGATCGTCTGTCACCAATGGTACCAACAAATGGATTGTGGTTATTAGGATCATTAAATTTTTAAGGATGAGAATTTAAGATTTTGATTAAATTCCCTAACCATGAATCTGAGCACATTCTATGTCTCCAGATACAAAGTAAACATGTTCTAATCAAATATGGATTTTTTTTTCTTAATTACAAAAACATTGGACATGATGGTCAAGTTGTTTATGTATATATGATGGTTAAGTTGGTGTTTTGTTCACATAACGACGGTCCAATCAGAAGGCAGGATGAGCCTCACAAGTGTTTCATTTGGGTTTTTCAATGCTTTCAATGCAATCAGTCTGTTTAAATCAATAATGTCTTTGATCTGAATCCTCTTTAACTAAACCACCCGTGAAGACTGAGTGGCAAGCAAGGCATGAAGGTCGAGGGTCGACTCCCGGGCAGGACCGAGTTTTCCTGTGCTGAGTTAGCACAGTTTATGTGTCTGGGTGGATTTCCTCCGAGCACTTCAAAACATGCACCATATGTAAAATTCCTCCAGGTACAGTGTGGATCTGGAGGTGGGTCCTCGATCACTGCATTGCTCAAATTTACAACTGCCCAGCTTTTTACCAGGCCCACACTGAGTAGTACATCTTTGGTAATGGTTGGAACACAGGTGGGCGGGCTGTGTGCCAGCATGAGAACATTTTCAGATGCGCTATATTGGTGAATAGCATTAGGTTTGTCTGATTCGGATATCATATATCGCACATAAAAAGTGTCAAAGTCTCTCTAATAATAATATCAGCGGAAAATTAGCATAACTATCGTGTGTAGTACATACGTCAAACTGGCGGCCCACGGAGCAAATCTGATCCCCAAGATGTAGGCCGCCGAGATGATTTCTAATTTATTAATGGCCCACCGATAAAGCACATAGAACCCGTTAAAACTACAACTAACCATAATAAACTGCAGCATTAGTGCCTACACGTCCCTTCCCTGGACTTTACAACTTAACTCAACAAATAATTGGTTTGAGGACTCATATGTGAGCGCAGGAGCGTCAGGATCAGGTCAGAGAGAATGTCAACGTGAGAGAAGCATCACTTTGTTTGGTGAGTTAATTTATTACCAAAGTAAAGTTAGGCTTCAGTGCATTGCATTATGAAGCGAACATCACAAACACACACTCTGTGTTTAGAAAAAGTTACTGCAGTGTGTTGAGAAGTATCTGTGAGCAGGAGGTGAAGTATCTGTGAGCAGGAGGTGAAGTATCAGAGAGCAGGAGGCGAAGTGTCTGTGAGCAGGAGGTGAAGTATCAGAGAGCAGGAGGCGAAGTGTCTGTGAGCAGGAGGTGAAGTATCAGAGAGCAGGAGGCGAAGTGTCTGTGAGCAGGAGGTGAAGTATCTGTGAGCAGGAGGTAAAGTATCTGTGAGCAGGAGGTGAAGTATCTGTGAGCAGGAGGTGAAGTATCTGTGAGCAGGAGGTGAAGTATCAGAGAGCAGGAGGTGAAGTATCAGAGAGCAGGAGGTGAAGTATCCATAAGCAGGAGGCGAAGTATCTGTGAGCAGGAGGTGAAGTATCCGTGAGCAGGAAGTGAAGTATCAGAGAGCAGGAGGTGAAGTATCTGTGAGCAGGAGGTGAAGTATCTGTGAGCAGGAGGTGAAGTATCAGAGAGCAGGAGGTGAAGTATCAGAGAGCAGGAGGTGAAGTATCCATAAGCAGGAGGCGAAGTATCTGTGAGCAGGAGGTGAAGTACCCGTGAGCAGGAAGTGAAGTATCAGAGAGCAGGAGGTGAAGTATCTGTGAGCAGGAGGTGAAGTATCTGTGAGCAGGAGGTGAAGTATCCGCGAGCAGGAGGCGAAGTATCAGTGAGCAGGTGAAGTATCCGTGAGCAGGAGGTGAAGTATCAGTGAGCAGGAGGTGAAGTATCCGTGAGCAGGAGGCGAAGTATCAGCGAGCAGGAGGCGAAGTATTCGTGAGCAGGAGGCAAAGTATCCGTGAGCAGGAGGTGAAGTATCCGTGAGCAGGAGGTGAATCACACACTTTACCTTTCAGCCATCTCTCCAAACAACAAACAAACTCAACAAAGCAACACATGCAGAAATACTTTACTCACAGACAACAAACGGCACTCCTAAAATCCTAAAGCTGCAGATGCTTGGACTTACTTCTGACTCCTGCAGCCGAAGGTTTGACAATTCAGTGCCACATGACCAGAGCCAGTGTTTAACCACTGTTTCAGATAAAGAGAGGACCTGGTCTCAGGCTTGTCTATTCATCCATCCATCCATCCATCCATCCATGGCACGTTTAAGGCCCTCTATTACTATAATATAGGGAAGTCTGTCTCTGTTTCGGCCCCTGACCAGCTCTGATTTATTTTTGACACCCCTACTACAGACAGTTCTATCACTGCGTCCCTCTGAGTCTGAAGCATGACACCACCTTCTTCCCGCCTCCTCATCCATAATTAACCTGAGACCCTCCATCATGGCGCTAATGAACGACATAATCCTCAGGTGAGATAGATTTCGAATGCTCTGCTGAGTCAACGTGGTCCGGGTCTGATCGTGATGGCTTTTTGATAGACCCGCCGCGTACTGTTTGTACATGACGGGGCCTGCTTGCCCGGTCACCATTAATCAACCCCAAACAACACCGCCACCGTTAGCAACCGTTAGCACCGTTTGCAATTACAGATGTGCTAACAAGGTATATCTTACACTTGTTGTTGTTAAGGGATTTTTCCAGTACCTCAGCCTTGACCGGCCACTGATCTAAGACATTTTATCGATCGCAAACCTGGAATAAAGACCTGGATATGTAGGCGATGTGTTAGAATGTCTTGCATTAATCAATACATATGTCTCTATTGAGAAAGGACACAGAATTCAACATATATACTGCATTTTTCCCAATGTAATCCACTTTGTCGCTACTCAAGATTCTTGCATGGTTTCACAAAACACAAGACACTTTTCTCTCATCACTTTTTCGAGCAAACGCCAGTGCCACGAACCTTAGATTTGGACTGTGAACCAAACAGCGAATACCACCGCACGTTTTCCGTATTTGCTGTAATCTTCGGTGTTAAGTAACGTCACCAGCCATGATGAATTTTCCTCAATAAAACGCTATTGTGCAAACAGTAACATATCCACACGCTAGCTGTTCAAATATTCTGGTGGTGTTTTTTATATTGAAATCAGCTCCCTCTTTTATTGTTTATTATGTTTGTGAATTTTCTGTGAAAGGAGCAGACTAGTTGCGCATCAGGTTCACAAAATAAATATTTCCACTGGGCCCCGAGCTGTGGAACTTATTATTTAAGGCGAGACACTGCAGGTGAATAGGAAAAAATCTTGAATTTAGAAATATCAATTTAAAACTTCTTGTGTAGTTTACTCACAGAAATGTTGGGAAAAATAATCTAATTTGGATCTAAAAAACAAATTGAGTAGAGTTTTGTTGACCTTAAATACAAGAAAATCTACACATTTCATTCTGAACATCCCACGTATTGGAGTGAGCAGAATATTATTGAAAAGTTGTAATTTCTCATTTTTTGGCGGGGAGTTTTGCGTGTGTAGGTGATACTTTAAGGGCTGCTCTTTATGTCTCTACGTGGAAAAAAATGTATTTAGAGAACACGGTCTTTAAAGTTACAATGTCCCAAATAAATCTACAGCTACTTTAAAGGCTGCTCTTTATGTCTCTATGTGGAAAAAATTTATTTAGAGAACACAGTCTTTAAAGTTGCAATGTCCCAAATAAATCTACAGATGCAGAAAAAACATCTTTGGGTGCAGACTGGACAATATTGTTGTTTCCAGCGTATTCGCCTTACTCTGCCCCGCCCACTTTTGCCTCTTTCTGCTACATATCTGCACTTCACACTTAACAGCATTTGCGGTATTGGTGGGAGCTCCGTTCACACAAGTTGCGAACAAGGGAAAAGTCTCGCCGCTGAAATATTACATAAAGTAGATTGATTAGTGTAAAATGTTTCATGTACACGAGCGACAACAAATCAACAACGCACCGATTTCCTTGGCGGCCTGAAAACGGCTTTGTAGTCCGTGTAGAACTTATTTTTGATGAGTTGCGCTCGTCTGCCTCATGTTAACTACTACGATGGAAACAAGCTGGCACCACCCATGGATACTTCCGGAAAAAGGTGAATACTGTACGTTATTTTTATTTTTCCATTTCAACCACCCTGCTTTTTACCGGACCCACACTGAGTATCAAGTGTTGGAACATAGGTGAGCAGGCTTGGGTCGGAACAGGGGAAAAAGAGTGTGAAATATGTGAAATATGACACCTCCTTTTGTAAATCAGTTACTCCAGCTTTTTCTGGGTGCTTAATCCAATTTTGTTTCTTTGTTGAAATGACAAATGGCCAGGGCTATTCAGCTTAAGGCCCAGGGGCTGAATCAGGCCCTCCAAGGGATATGATCCGGCCCTCGTCCCATCATCCAAAAATATAGAAAATATTTGATCTCTTGTTGATTTAGATTTAGACCTGATTTAGACCTGATTTAGTCCTGATTTAGTCCTGGTTTAGTCCTGATTTTGTCCTGGTTTAGTCCTGGTTTAGACCTGATTTAGTCCTGATTTTGACCTGGTTTAGTCCTGATTTTGTCCTGGTTTAGTCCTGATTTTGTCCTGGTTTTGACCTGGTTTAGTCCTGATTTTGTCCTGGTTTAGAGATGGTTTTATCCTAGTTTTGTCCTGGTTTAGACCTGGTTTAGTCCTGATTTTGTCCTGGTTTTGACCTGGTTTAGTCCTGATTTTGTCCTGGTTTAGAGATGGTTTTATCCTAGTTTTGTCCTGGTTTAGACCTGGTTTAGTCCTGATTTTGTCCCGGTTTTGCCCTGGTTTTATCCTGGTTTAGTCCTGATTTTGTCCCGGTTTTGAACTGGTTTTATCCTGGTTTAGTCCTGATTTTGACCTGGTTTTATCCTGGTTTAGTCCTGATTTTGACCTGGTTTTATCCTGGTTTAGTCCTGATTTTGACCTGGTTTTATCCTGGTTTAGTCCTGATTTTGACCTGGTTTTATCCTGGTTTAGTCCTGATTTTGACCTGGTTTTATCCTGGTTTAGTCCTGATTTTGACCTGGTTTTATCCTAATTTTGTCCTGGCTTAGACCTGGTTTAGTTCTGATATTGTCTGGGTTTAGTCCTGATTTTGTCTTGGTTTTGTCCCGGTTTAGTTCTGGTTCTGGTTTAGCCTTTCGTGTTACATGTTTTTCATTGGGCATGTTGTCTGGCCCACAGGACAAAACCATCCAAAAAATCTGGGCCGATAAAATATTTTATATATTTTATATTTTCAAGTTTTTATCTTGAATTGTGTTTCTTAATATGCGTTCTTACTATGTGTTTTAGTGTTTGTAAAGCACTTTAAATTGTGGTTTGTACGAATTGTGCTATACAAATACATTTTGCTTGCTTGCCCGCCCTATATGCTACACAAACAAACACTGAAACGTCCCGCAGTGTTGACTGTAACTCTTTTCTTCAAACCATTAGTGTAGTGGGTCATTTGTGTCTGAGGCAGTTAATAAACATGCTGGAAAGTAGTTTTCTTTACTTCAACGACACACTTTCCCACACTTTTAATCTCCAAAGAAAAATAAAATAAATCATATGCTGTAATCCAAATAATGTCTTGAGGTGTGACAAGAAAAATCGCACATTTTAACAGTTACACCGAAACTAGGAGGGGCTCATCTTTTATTTATGCGCCAGATAGAGCTGTAGGGTTAAGGGCTTAAGCTACAGGTCAAACGGAATGATTATTACATTCTAACTTTTCTGAAAAACTTTGGATGTTCACCAGTTTGATGTCCCAAGGCAAGCTGTATATGAAAATAAAAGAAATGCCTGAAAGTTAAAAAACAAAAATATACTTACCCATGATTTAGAGTTGGGAAAATCTGTATTTGCACTAGTGGATCTTCTCCATATTTTTTAGATTTTGCTTCAAAGGTGGGTCACGTTGCAGCAGGACAGAAAAAGCCGCCAAGCCATTTACAAATTTGCACGGGTTTAGTTTTACCGCCTCGGGTAAATTGTAATAATTAAGAATGTCATCTGTGTCATTAGCCTTATGCGAATCGTCCATGTCTGCAAAAATATCCAAAAATTCCTGCTCTGCTGTGTGTTTCTGAATCAGCAGAATTGCAGCAGCTGATGTAGACAAGCACCAGCTAAAACTATTCTGCAGGGGTTACTGGGACAATGCAGTTATAAACAACTCGAACAGAAAAAAGATCAACCGCCGTCATCCACAGATTTGTTATTCATGCTCGGAACTGATTCGTTTTCATGTCGCGCGACACTTTTAAACATTTTTGTACACTTTTTGAACTGAAAACAGATCTCTGCTTGAGCAAGTTTGTTTAACCAACTGGGATCATTTGAGTCATGAATGATATGAAGTGCACTGTTTACTAATTTACTGTTTTGATTTGATTGGAACTTTACTTGAATAATTCTAAGGTACTAAATATGTGAATGTTGATGTCACTTGTGGGTGCATTTAATTATTGATCTCATGTATGTTGCCTTACTGGTGAATACTACACATTGCCAAAATTAAAGATATAGTGTCTAAACCAGACTTAGAGAGACTTATCCATGCATTTGTCTCCAGTAGGTTAGACTACTGTAACGGCTGCTCACTGGCCTCTCCAAACCATCTGTAAAACAGCTGCAGTACATCCAGAACGCTGCTGCTCGGGTCCTGACCAGAACCAGGAAGTACGATCACATTAGTCTGTGCTCAGGTCTCTGCACTGGCTTCAGGCTCAGAATAGACTTTAAAGCAGCTCTGCTTGTGTTCAAGTCTCTCCAAAGCACCAAAGTACATCTCTGACATGTGAGTGCCATATGAACCATCTCACACTCTGAGGACCTCAGGGACCGGCCTCCTGCAGGTGCCAGAGTCAGGACTGAGCATGGACCGGCCTCCTGCTGGTGCCAGAGTCAGGACTAAACATGGACCGGCCTCCTGCTGGTGCCAGAGTCAGGACTAAACATGGACCGGCCTCCTGCTGGTGCCAGAGTCAGGACTAAACATGGGGAATCAGCATTTCAGTTTTTTGCAGCTAAAATCTGGAACAGTCTCCCTGAAGATGTGAGACAGGCCTCCACTCTGACAATGTTTAAATCCAGGCTAAAAACAGTTCTGTTTAGATGTACATAAGACTGAAAGATCTATCTGCACTCTTCTCTTTTAAAGCGCTTTATTTTAAAATTATTCTGTATGTCTTTTTGTATTATGATTTTAATGCAACTTTTCCTGTTATGTAAAGCACTTTGAATTGCCTTGTGCTCTACAACTTGCCAAACTTGCCTTGCCTTACTAAAATTATTATTTATTGATTCATTGAATATTTTTAAATTATAATATTCAATCATATTCAGTACTTGGATGTTAAGCGTACTGTACATTGAATTTATGTAATGTAATGCCTTGATTTTTGTGCCTTGAGGTTTTGCCAGGTGTGCCTTGAAAAACTGTCCAATTTGAGTTAACTGGTTGAAAATCAAGGCACTAAAACAAACCTAAAAGAGTTGAAAACTGAAGAAACACAAACAATGTTAATTCAAAGTTTCTTGTTAGCTTCAATTTATAAAAGTCTACATGGTGTTTCTCCACAAAATTGTTCTTCTTAAAGTCACATAAGCAGGGGATGCATGCACAGCTCGCAGTAAAGCAGCCGAAACATGTCAGGTGAATGCATATCCTGCTTATGTGACTTTAAGAAGAACAATTTAGTGGATATAACTAAAGAAGACATGATGAACTTTATTGGACTAATGGTCTTTTTCCACCAGCCCTGAATGAGTTTATTAAATTCAGATGTGGGACGAGCGACAGAGTGACCAGAGCCTCTACTCAAGGCGACCGTGCAGCTCCTTTAAGACGCACAGCTTTCAGTCACAAGTGCAGTCAGTCAAAGGCCCAGAGATCTGGAACAGCATCCCATCTGCGATCACAGACAGTCTGACAATAAACGCTCGGAAGACAAACCTGAAACGTTGGCTCAAGAAGAACCAGGTCTGTGATCGTTGGCTATGAAGTGTTGTTTAAGCCCTTGATTTTCAACCAGTGTGCCGGGGAACACTAGTGCACCTTGAAGTTTTTCTAGGTGTGCCTTGAAAAATGTCCAATTTGAGTTAACAGGTTCACAAATGCGGATGTAAATAACTAATTTATCTTTTCGGAGTGTCTTGAGCAACTTCTGCACCAAAAAATAATGTAAAACCACCACTATTGCCAAATTTAAAGCACCAGATAGTAGCATAAACATGATGTGGCTCATTATATGATATATTTTATTAACTAAATTGTCTGAATTGGTCTTGTTTTTGTTGTAAGTGGTGTGCTGTGGCATCTTTTAAAACTAAAAAATGTGCCTCAGCTTGAAAAAGTTGTCATTTGTATGGAATGTGTGTTATATGTTGTTTTTTGTCCAGATCTGCCAGGGCCTACAGATGGAAAGTAGCAAATGTGTTAATTCTGGCATATTTACACTGTATGTTCATCAATATTCACTGTCCCTTTTAAATAAATCAATCTAAAAAAATGTATCCTGTGGCAAAGAGAGGATTTCCCTTAAACACAAACGCGATCAGAGGTCGTGAGGTGATTTAGGAAGCAATTCCAAACCACAACATTACAGTCCAGGAGCAGAGAGCATGGCGCCGTGTCTGTTTACAGCCCTCTCCTTCTGTATCGCGGCGTTTTTATACCCATTTCCATTGCTTTGAGCCCTACATCCACAATACCGCACGAACGAGAAAGAGTGGTCCGGTTAATTCTCTGACGTGCTCCAGAGGTGGAAGGTCACACTGCTCTCAGCTCGATGCATGTATTAGATGTCTTAAGGCCATTATTCCAAGTAATACTGGACACATTTTGGAATATCATTGCGCGAGGATCCACTTTCAATGCTGAGGTTGTTATAAATCGAACGATAAAGTCTGATGTCAAAGAACAAGGCGAAAACACGAAATTAAAAACCAATAGAATAGCTTGTATAACAAACCGACAATTTTGAATGTGAGTCGAGCATTTGTCCCCCATGTGTCTGTCCCATCTGTTGTAGTGTGTGGCCAATTTGTCCATTTTTAAGCTCAAAGTAAAAGTGAATTTTTCCATTTTGTACATGTCCAAAGTTGTTTGAGTCCAGGCCTTGACATTCAGCTCTGTCTCTTTCATACATTTCCTTGTTGCTTTGCGTTTTGGTGCAGCCTAAAGTGCGTTCTATAGCTATCCATCAATTATTTACATTGTTGGGGTTTTATTTCCTGGATATAAACTTTTAAAATCAAATTATGTGCAATACTGGGACATAATGTCTTCATCGCTGGTGCAATCTTCACTGAACTTACTGCACAGTGTGTTAGATTTAAGTCTCTGTTTCAAGTTAATTGCATGTTTCTATTCTCCTGCTGTTCTTGATTTCCTCAATGTGCGACAAATAAAGGTTCTCTCATGTCATGTCCAGTATTTCCCTGTGAATAATGTGCACTTTGACATGGTGTTACAAAATACTGTCATATTTTTCCAACAGAATTCTTTCCAAACATGTGATTTTGTGCTCCTCCATTGAGATTTACATATACACGATGTTCCCATTCTTTATCAGTTATAAACACAATTTCTTTCTTTTTCCCATTTATTTCTGTTACATGCAAATGAACAGGAAGTGTTAAAGCCTCTCCTTTGGGGTTTAAAAATCAGAACGATTTTATTGCCATTGTCGGTGAACAAAAATCACAAACTAGGAACTTACTTTGGTGGTAAGGTACAACATTCAATAATGTATAGAAGATAAAAAGTATACACTATGCTAAAATAATGTAAAATAATAATGCAAAATATAGAATAAAAATTCAAGATTCGAGATCAAAACAGCACAAAGATGAACTGCAGCCAAGTCTGTCTTTCAAGAAGAACCGGGATGAAGAATTATGATTGACACATATTTACAGTTTATTTATCGACTAAATTTAGTCAAAATCCTCTAAGAAAATGGGCATCTCAGGCACCTACAAACACAAGAAACAAACATTTTATTACATTACCATCTCATTAGGCAAGCAAGAGCTCCATTACTGCAACTTTAACAAAACATTTAATAGCGCTGGCAAATCTGTAAAACTTAAGAATGCACAACAAACCTCGAAGTTTATCGCAGCCGTCTCGTATTCAAACATGAGGGAAGACTCCTCAAATGTTTCACCGATCTGGACAATCTGGACAATGCAGTAGGTAGTTGTAATATACCGATTTGGTTTTATTTGCTTAAAATAAAAATCACCAACCTGTATCTCCTCAATTGTTTCCTCCACTTGCTCCTCTGGAACCTGTAAATGCACAAGAAACAAACGTTTAACTATGTTGCCAGTTCTGTAAAGTAAAGTAATTATTGGCATTATCAAAGCCCTTAATATTTCTCGTACCGTCTCAGTCTCAGTCTCAGTCTTCTCCGTTTCTGTTTTAAAGAGTGACTCCTTAAATGTTTAAACCGAATAGGATAACAAGACATTAGCAATTTTTAACATATTTTATCATTAATCGATGCTAAAACATGTCAAAGCACCAACCTGTTTCTCTTCTAGATTCTCCTCCAACAGCCCGGCGGGCACCTACATGCATCGGAAAATACAATTAATTCAAAGGATTTAACTAAATGCCTACAAAATAATAGAAAGATCAAATGAATACACAACAAACCTGATCCTCTGTTTGAATTTGGTTAATTTCTGTCTCCTCAGATGTTTCCTTGACAGCAGTCTGGATAATATGAGAAATTAGACAATTGTAATATACATTGTTTCTGATGAAAAAGCAACCAACCTGTGGCTCTTCTACGGTCTCCGTCACAGGCAAGTCCACTGGTTTGTTCCAAAGACCATTGGGATAACGAAGACGCAGTTTCTTCATTCGCAGTTTAGCAGCCAATCTTCTCCTGTTGTAAGGCGGCATCTGAAAAGAAGAAAAAGGAAAAAAAAGTCTAAGAAAATCTGAAACACATCAAGCACTTAATCAGCAAAATGTATGCGTTTGTAGGCCCTGTGCAAATCTGTGGCAAACATTTTCATTTTGTCTAACAAGTTTGTTTAAATCAGGCATGTCCAAAGTAAGGCCCGGGGGCCAAAAGCGGCCCGCAGACCAATTTTTCTTGGCCCTCGAGCTTCCTGGTGAATTGGCCCACATTGTCCTAAGACATACTTTTTACAGCAAATTTCAGATTTTCTACAATTAAAACCTAAATAACTAACATTTTGGTGGGATACAGACCTGATATTAAAGCATTGAGACTGAATTTAGGTGTGGTGGCGCTTTAAAAATCAGGTTAATGCTTTTTTGAATGTTTCATGATTTAATTGTGGCCCTCCGTCTAAATTTCAGTATGTGGCCCTCGGTGGAAAAAGTTTGGACACCCCTGGTTTAAATCCAGGGTTCCCGCAGGGCATTGAAAAGCATTAAAAGTCATGAAATGAATTTTGGCAAAAAATAAGGCCTTAAAATGCGTTAAAAAGCATTGAATTTTAATCCCCAAAGGCATTAAACTTGAAAGCCATTGATAAAAACGATTTATCCTTCAGAACAATAAATATAAACGTAATAAAAATAAGAGCAAATATTTATTAGTCGGTAGTGTGTATCCATGACATTCAAATGTGTGTACTGGATTTAATGAATCTAGATGTAAATAGCTTTGATTAAATCATCTGAAAAGTAAAAGATTGGGTTCAAAACATACCATTTGCATGCATTAAATTTCATGCTTTTTGAATAACGTGAAGTAGTTTATTATATTCTCTTCCAACAGAATGGTCCCAAGCCAGTAGCAGTGACATGATAGCGTATGAGCGTAAATCGTCTTGTTTTGATGTTGATTATGACACTAAAAATGTTGAAACGCAGCATTAAAAAGCATTACATTTGATTTGCTAAAACTTGCATAAACCCTGAAAACTGAAAAAAAGTGTTCTCCCCAGCCTGTTCCTCTGGGCCTCGTGTCAGCTTTACAACCTGAAGTTCCGAGCAAGTGTAAACAGCAGGGCAGTGCGCGCTGAGGAGTGTGTTTCCAGAAAAGGCACAAATTGGATCAGAGTGCCTCAGACGGGCCAGTGAAGAGGAGAGGTAAGCTACAGTGTTAGCTTGCTGCTAACATGAAGCTATTGCCCCTGAAACAAACAGTCTCGAGTGAGGAGCGAGCCCAGAAGGACTTGATTACAGGTGCACTCACTGGAAATGCCAAAAAGCCCAGCGTGGTCACAGGGACTGGCGTTTTAGAAGCGACGTGCTCGGCATTAGCGAGTGTGAATGTGTGCGGCGCGTGTACGGAGCAGAGAGGAACAGAGGGTGACACCAAATTAAATGTCGTGAAAGTGCATGACATGTTTCACTCCATCAGTTTGTCCCGGTCTATTCACCTTATTCCAGAAGTTGCCTTACGCGCCGCCGTCTTGTTTCTGTTGTATTAGTTTACATGGAGCAGACGAGCTCAACAGAAAATAAGTTCTACATGGACTAAAAAGCCGTTTTCAGACTGACCAGGAAATCGGTGCGTTGTTGACTTGTTGTTGCTCGTGTTCATTAAACATGTTACACAAATCAATCTACTTTATGTAACATTTTAGCGGCGAGACATTTTCCTCGTTCGTCATCAGCTTTAACAGAGTTCTCGTCAAACGAAAGTACGTTTACAACAAAAGTGCAAAAAACGGCAAAAGTGGGCGGGGCAGAATAAGGTCAATAGATGTTAAATGTAGCTTTAACAGTTCAGCTAGTTTCATCTCATTCATAACATTGAGGTCACAGGATTTAACTGCTCTTAAGTCTATATGACAGGTTAGACGACACATTTCACTAAAACGTAGTGAACATGATTATATTTAAGATTTGATTCAACATTTTGTCAATTTATCCCGAGTTTGACAGTTTCTGCAAAGTTTATAATGTTACTTCCTGGTTGGGCAGCAAATATGACATAGGTGGAGGTAATTCCACAACTGTTACCTAGCAACCATTTTGAAAATAAGGGCCAAAACCCACATAAATGACACAGTAGTTATGATTTTACAAAGAATATTACCCAATAACAACTTTATTTTGTTGAATGACAATTTGTGTGTCAGTCGTCTATAAATTGTCTTTGTATTTTCCATGGCCTGTCTCTTTTTGATGACATCACAGGTGGAGGGATGCCGTTTTAGAACTCAGCTCTACTTCCTGTAATTTAAAACCTTTTTTTTTTTTTTATTTCTTCACAATCTGCAACTTTACAGATGTAAAATTATAATATATAATTGCCACAGGTGCCCTCCCACCAATCTAAGTCATAGTTAGAACATTATGAGAACCTGTCATACAGACTTTTAGCTTTAATACTACTGTATGTTTAGGGCTTTTCTGTTTACAATGCACAAGTAAATAAACATTTGAACTAAACTAACTAAACTATTTATTGAACTACAACTTAACTAATTCACAACTTTTATATCTTTCATTTTTTTTTGAGAAGTTTCAATTTGAGTTCAATTTCATTTTAACAATTTAAAATTAAGTACCTCAGTTTTTCACCTTAACGTTCAGTCGACTAGTCAATCAAATAACTAGTTTTAAACATTGACTTAAAGCTGTTCCAAAGTGAGCCTGGCGTGACACTCCAGGGTGTGAGATCATTGAACTGTGCTCCACTGAATAATGGTCCGAACAAAACAACATGAAGGATGTTGGCCCATGGGTGCAGGCAGCAGTCAGTAGGAGAGTGATGGGGGTCAGACAATCTCCTACCAGACCAGTAGGACAGAGCTGGCAGGTCTTTAGGCTCCAGCTGAAGTCTCTCAGCTCACCATCAGACCGTCAGAGTCCCCCAAAGAGGCTCACCTGACCTGCAGGAAGAACACAAGAGCAGTGAACATCCACGATACAAGCTGCTAGCAACAACAAGAAATTAAGCTCTGACTCACCTCGCTGGTATTGTGTGTGTACGAATCAAAATACAAAACACACTGCATACGGTGACCAGATTTTCATAATTAAAAACTGGGACACACCCGGGTTATAGTGGGGATGAACAGTAAAATTGTAAATAAATAATAATAATAAAAAAGCAGGTAATTAAATACATTATCACTGTTCATTCACAACTTCAGTAAACAGTATTATATGAGAAACTCTATTTATAGTGCTCTGATTTTTTTTTTGTGTTCTGGTCATTTTCAACAACAATTCTCAATTTATTCCTCTCTTTATTGTTGGCTTGTATCAAATTGGGCAAACATAGGGACAAATGGACATGTCTTTTGTAAAACTGGGACAAATAAATGGTTTTGGACACATCCTCTGGGACATGGGACACAGGGCTCAAAACTGGGACTGCCCTAGGTAAATAGGGATGTCTGATCACCCATATTGCAAACACTCATTCTTAGCTATGTTTTGGCTAATGCTAACAACAACAACAATAACACTCAAAATACTATGTGCACTCATCGTCAATAAAAACGGTCAATAACATGCATCTGTTCAAAGAATACATGTTAGAAAGTAAGAATAAAGTGGTAAGCGTTTGCAAAACTCGATAGATTACCATACAGTGCGTGAAACGTCAAACAAACACGTCCTTTATGCCATATGCTAACGCTAGCTTAGCATGTTAGCATCACATTCAATCAACACTCACCAGTTCACCGCATCACCCGCTGCTCGATGGGAGTAACACACTCTCAGTGGGTTTGTAATCCGCTCCGACGGTCTGTGATAAAGACCTCAGAGCGTGAAATGAAGAGGAAGAGAGAACATTTGCACCTGTTTGGACACAAAGCTGCTAAAACTTCCTGAGCTAGAGTTGAATAGCCGCTCTGCCCGATGTGATTGGCTGAGAGCGGTCACATGACTGGTCTAAAGAGGAAGCAGAAGGGATCAAGCAGTGACTTGTCTTGTCTGGGTTGTGTGTGTATGAAAGCGAATAAGGGCCATTTGATGAAAGGAAAAAAATAGAAGAGGTAATTTTTGAGTTTAAACACGCAAATCTGCCAGTAAATAGTAGCAAATTTTCTACAAAAAACATGCAAATTTGCGAGTTTTTAAACATGCAAATTTACTAGTAAAAAGAAGCAAGTTTATGAGAAAAAACATGCAAATTTGTGAGTTTTTAAACATGCAAATTTACTTGTAAAAAGAAGCAAATTTATGAGAAAACCATGCAAGTTTGCGAGAAAAAAACATGCAAATTTACAACTTTTTAAACATGCAAATTTGCTGGAAGAAACGTGCAAATTTACAAGATTTGCACGGAAACTAAAGACAAACTTAATGACGTATTTTCGTGGAAATCTCATAAATTTGTGAGTTTTTTTAATAGCAAATTTGCATGTTAAAAAGGTTGTAAATGTGCGTGTTTTTCTCATAAATCTGCTACTTTTTACTTGTAAATTTTCATATTTTTTCAGGCAGATTTGTGTGTTTACACTCGAAAATTTGCTTTTCTTTTTTTTCTTTTTCATCAAGGTGCTCTAATACTCCATAAAGTGTGAGAGCAGCGGCTGCAGCGGCGGTCGGGACAGCAGAAAGACAAATCTCGTGATCTTTTGCAAAGTACAAAAGTAAAATCACTGTACTTAAGTAAAATCTTTAGGTATCTGTACTTTTCTTAAGTAGTTTTTACAGTGGATACTTTTTACTTCACTACATTTGAGACCAAGTTTGTGGTAAAGGGTTATATTTAGCACATTGATGATGTCATTTTGCCTGAAGGTGTTGGGTTCAAGCTCAACAACAAGCAAACAAAAATATACACATAAAAATAAAGAAATTAATTTGAATAGCAATGGCAATAAACCTTTTTCTGATTGTGATATCACCAGAGCAAAAAGCGAAGCGCTCACAGTCAAATATCACTTTAAAGCTTGGGTTTATCTATGATGAAAATGAAATATATATTGAACACTAAGGGGCTTTTCCTGTCTAATTTTAAGCATCTGTGATTATCTAAAATTAGATTAGATGAGGAAAGATGAAGGAAAACTGGCACTTAAAAGGGCTATGCTAACTTTAAAGTGCATAAGACGGATTTTTATCTTTCAGGCCAATCATGCAAATTAGACCTTTTTGAGATCTGAAATGTTATAATGTTCAAAAACATACCTGGAATAGTATTTTGCTTCATTCATTCTTGTTTCATTAATCCCATTTAAAGGTCTGTTGTTTCTGAGCGTTCAGAAATCATCCTGTTTAAAATGTACCCCAGATAATTAGGCTATAAAACAGAAAATAAACTCAAAAATCTCATGCACAGAGTACAAACCATAACTTACAGGGGCGTAAGCACCAAAATCTGGGCCCTAGGTACAAAACTTCTCATTCACTAATACATAATTCTGTATATGATTTTATTTGAACCTCTCAAAATTAATTGTGATTTTTTTCCCCATTTACTATTACTGACTATTATTATTGTTTAATTGATTAATTTATTAAAATATTATCAGTAAAATTGGGAGTATAAACTTTCCAAAATGACGATTTAAATGACATACAAAGCACAGTTGGAACAGTAAAATCATGAATAAACTCACAGCACACAACCAGATAAACATAATACCAGTAATGCTCTCCATATTTGGCAACTATACAATGCCACCATCTGATTGTCTTGTGCGCTTAAGTCCCACACAAACTGGATTTTAGAATTGCAATACCACAGCGGCTTTGGACTCGGGGCGGTTCTCCCATTCCTCCCAATATACTTTCTTGTATTTCCCCCACTCGGGCATCTTGTTTTAAATCTCTAATGTTTTAAGAGTACGCAGACTGAGCCGGTGTTTATTGTTTCCATCCAATCAGAGGTCGATTAGACATTTTGACTGACAACCAGCACGACCAATGTCACTGTCATAAACAAATAATAATCATTTAATCTTCCATATTCTACTTTTCAATCAATAAAGGCATTTTATTCAACAACCCAATTAATAATACACAAATATTTATGAAGAAATCAATCTATTTTGCATTTTCAAATTCCCGGCTGAGACATCCAAAAATAGCATAGCAAAAATAACATATTCACACCCGCTCAACGCTATTTTTCTGCCAGAAGCCAACAAAAGGAGCACTTTTAGTTACATCTAGGGGGTAAATTCAGTTTTGGAAGATAATTTATATGTCAAGCTTGTTCAGGTTAGGGTTGAGAATAATGGTTTATGGTAATGCTTAAGATTAGGTTTAGAAAAATGCTACGTTTAAGTTTGTTCACGTTTAGTTTAGCTAGCTAATAAGAAAAAGAACATTTTGGTTGAATCTGTTTCATAGGATCAAAATATGGGTCAAAATGTTCAGGACCGTTCGATATTGCACGTTTTTTCATGCATCACCATGACAACCAGCAGGGACGGAAAAATAGCAAAAAGAGGTTCTATTCACTTTTTTCTGAAGACAAGCTCAACAACTGAAGACAAAATGAAGTTGACTGTAAATTTTTCAACAATTAGCTCACATTAGATCTAAATTCTACTTTTTTTTAACTGTTTGTGTTGGGAAAAAAAACACCACATTTGAATTTCCAGGGTAGAAATGTCAGTTAGTTTGCTTTTCTGTAACAAAAAATAGACAAAATACATTTTTAGCTCTAAAATTATATTTTACTTTCAAAATGGATGGTACAGTATCTAATATATCTCTAGATAAAAAAATTATGCAGGCTCAACATTTCTGTGAGTATTGTTCCAGTAAAACCCACAGATCTGGATTGTTCCTTCATTAAAAATGCAAAGAGTTTATCATAATTTCCTAAAACATAATGTAAAATACAGTAATAAATGTGTTTAAAGCAGCTCTGATGTCACTCACATGTGTCTGAGTGGTTTCCATTTTCCAAAATCATCTTAATTTTTCATATTTTGTGATATTTTGAGGTTAATCCCAGTTTCTCCAGCAGTGAAATCACATTATGTTGCACTTCACTTTTGCCTCCATTCCGAATTTAGAATGTTTAAAGGGTCTATGGACACTGCCTTGGGTTTTTAACAAAAGAGTCCTCGAGTCAGTGGAACCACACATATAATTTACCCCTCTTCACTGCTCAGAGTTTGTTGCAATCGGATTCAAATTGGAAACAAAAGACACTTCTGCAGAACTTGAATCCGTGTAGCGCAGAAAGCCTCCCCCCCGAAGAGTAAACCACGTCCCTGTCCTCGACCCAATGCCCAGACGAACTCAATAACCCCCCACGCTTTCGCACAATCTGACAATACATCTCTGATCATCCTTATTGCACACTCTCCCCGCATTTATCCGTCTGACGAATCCACTGATTTTGTTGTTTTCTTGCCTGAGAGATCGCAGAAACAACACCAAATGCTTGATGACCCGCCGGACTTTACAAAAGAACTGCTATCGTCGTATCGTGATTCACTGTTTCTCTCTTGAATGCAGCTGTCTGTTTATACACACTTTTTCTCCTGTTGTTTAGCCTCTGAGCAGACGACTTTATTCACCTCTTAAGTGCAATAATTCAACTGCACCATAACGCAAGCAAAAGCGACAAAACCGCATCTAAAAGTGACAAAAACGCGACTGCAAGCGTCAAAAATGCGTCTGAAAGTGACAAAAACACAACTGAAAGTGACAAAAACGCGTCTGAAAGCGACAAAAACGCAACTGAAAGTGGCAAAAACGCGACTGAAAGTGACAAAAACGCAACTGAAAGTGACAAAAACGCGACTTAAAGTGACAAAAACGCAACTGAAAGTGACAAAAATGCGACTGAAAGCAACAAAAACGCAACTGAAAGTGACAAAAACGCGACTGAAAGTGACAAAAACGCGACTGAAAGTGACAAAGACGCGACTAAAAGTGACCAAGACTCACTTCATTACAACAAGCACAACTGAATGTGACAAAAATGTGACTAAAAGCGACAAAATGATGCTTAAAATGTGAAATCTGAATAGAAAATCGAATCACAATCGCAAAACTGGTCAGAAAAAGCACTGTTACATTTTTTTTCCTGAATCCTGCAGCTCTGTTAAAGTCAATAGAAAAAACAAAGTGAACACAAATCATGAGAAAATGGAAATCGTTATCTGGCCCCAAGAAAATCGGGATTATAATTTTTTGCCATATCGCCCAGCCCTACCGAGAGCCTCCGTATACATAACGAACAGCTCACAGTAATGAAAAGGTGGAGTCGTTTGCATGGCTTTAGGTCTTTCCTGTTCCTTCTCAGTTTGATTTCTACGAACAGAAATCGTATACGCTTATATTTCTGACAACTTTTGTGTTTGAGTGATGTCTCGTTGGTTCTATCGCTGGTCTATTATCATTCTGAGCGCATTGGCAGACCATATAAAGCCATATACACTGGACATAAAAAGCACGGGTAATCAGAGCTGGTCCAGTGCATAAACGTTATTACCCAATCTGCTCCAACCAAATGCTGGGCAGAAGTGGCACTAATGCAAACTGTTGTTGTGCCCTCTGGCAAGACACTGCAGCCACCAAAGTTATAGCCGAGGCTCTTTTTACGGTTTTGTGTGTCATTGTTTCTTTTTTGATCAGCACTGGGGCACTTTCTAACTTTTTGTGACCAGTGAGTTTACTGTGTTTATTTTTTTTGTTTTTTTGTTTTTTGTATAATGTAATGAATGCAAGGGTGCCAACTGTAAAACAATTCCACCTGAATTCCTAAGATAAGATAAGATAAGAGATCCTTTATTTTCCTAAACCTAAACCTGAGCTGAATGAATATTTAAAATACATTTTATTCTTTATTCTTACATTTTCATTGTAATGTTGGTTCTAAGTTTAATACAAAACCTCAGCATCAATGTAGGTATTCATGGTTCAGAATGGACTTTTATAAGATTTGTAAATTCTTCAACCTCATTTGATTCATTCACTCTGACTTCCATTGCTTGTTTTACTTTTTTTGTTTCTTTTTGGAAAATAAGACCTATTGTGCTTCTGTCTGCTGTCATTGTCTTATATTTTGGACATCTTAAATCTCAAAATCGGTCTAAATAAATATAACAAAAAGATACCTGACGTATGCATAAAATGTGGCTTAAAAGGGACTTTATTAGACATGTGGGAATGCAGTCAGATCAAACATATGAAGTAAAAGACCTATTAGAAAAGATTATTTCAAAACAGATTATTTTAGTACCAACATTTTTTTTTATGGCTTTATACCCAAAAGAATCATAATTTCAGTAAAAATTAAAGTACTTTCACTGATTTCAAAGATGCATTGCCATGGCATAGAAAAATGTTAAAAGTGCCTCCCAATAGTTAAATTAAACACTGTCTAGCCCACCACTGAAGAGGATTACATATATCCATTAAACAAAACATTTAATTGATAAGATTTCGGGACCATTCATAAACTTTGTTAAAAACTTGGACTTTTCGAAGGACTTCATGAAGTTACTTTTAAGTACCATGCAGTGATCACAACATCTATAATCATCTCAAAATGGACTATTGAGAAGCTAGAGATCCGATTTTTGTTTTGATTTTTGTATTTTTTCTTATCAACACCATGTATAAATACTTTTATGGAAACATCTGAAATTGTATAAACAGGGCAAAATATTGTATAAAATATATATGGCAAAGAAAAACAAAAAACAACTCTGCTTACGGTGATTTGGCAGCAGCCCCTTTAATCGCCTTTGGAGAGCTGTTCTTCTTTATTGACCTTATTCTGCCCCGCCCACTTTTGCCGTTTTTTGCACTTTTGTTGTAAACGCACGAGAACTCCATTAAAGCTAATGACGAACAAGGGAAAAGTCTCGCCGCTAAAACGTTACATAATGTAGGTTGATTTGTGTAAAATGTTTAATGAACACGAGCAACAACAAGTCAACAACGCAACGATTTCCTGCTCAGTCTGAAAACGGCTTTTTAGTCCATGTAGAACTTATTTTCTGTTGATCTCATCTGCTCCATGTAAACTAATACAACGGAAACAAGACGGCGGCGCGTAAGGCAACTTCCGGAATAAGGTGAATACTGTGTCCAAACGTGTGTCACTGTTTAACAAAATAAAACTGCTGAAGGAAGTAAGTGAATACTGACACGGGGAGCGGTGAAGACCTGGACTGCCGGAGCAACGGAGTCTTGTTCAGGTTTCAAGGTTTCCATATTAGATACATTTGTTCGCAGAAGGGACTAGTTCCATTAAAATCAAGACAAACGCACAACATCGATGACACAGATACATAAAGCACTCCACAGAAATCTCACTACTGCCTCCAACGATTTCAGTCCGGAGTATTGTCCACCTGCAGCAGAAGTCTAAGGTGCTGCTTCATAAACCCCACTCCTGATCAGTGTCCCATTGCTGCCGGTACGAAGCTGTCTCTGTACCGTTTACTGTTCCCCCCAAGGGACCATGGAACGTCGGCCAGAGCGATGAAGCAGGAACTCCAAGTGCAGCGCGTGTGTGGGGTCCGTAGTCATGGACTGAGTGGAGTAGAGCGCTAAAAAACAGAAAAAGCCACCAATCTACTCGCCAACTTTACCACCGCAAGAGAAAAAAGATTCCTCAGATATGCTATGTTTAACGACAAGGAGGAACAACTATATTATGGTTCTTAAATGTCGATTTTGCACCATAGACTAGTGTTTCCCAACCAGAGGTACGTGAGCAATGACCAGGGGGTACTTAGAATGGTTTCAGGGTTTAAAATAAGATGAAATGTACTTTAATCTGAACAGAAAAGTGTAATTTGTTGTGAATTTAGCATCTTTAGCACCTTAAAACTAAAGTATAATAGTAGTAAATGACAAAATGTGACAAGTAAATCCATGTATTTGCTTGAAACTTAAGTTCTGTGACTGTGAGACAAAGCTTAGGGGGTACTCGAGACAAAAAATATTGGGAACCACTGCCATAGACCTTAAATAAATGAATAAAACATAAGTCCAATGCCCAAAATATAATATCGTGATCTGCGTGCGTCATAGTTAATCACTAAAAACCAGAAAAGACAATGCAAATGTGGTTGAGGTTGTGTCTGGAGCCATGTATGGTTTAATATGGTGTATATCGTTGATGAAAATAGAAGTCTTCCTTTTTGATGAAGGAAGGTGGGCGTGGGACGACGGCAAACTGCTGAGAGGGGATCTCTGGTTAAGCTAAAATATTCTGAACGCTCCATTCTTCAAACAAACTGGCTCCTTTGATCAGGATGAGGTCCTTGGAAGTACAACAATAGTTATTTATGCCACAGAGAGGTTGTACAAACTCTAACACGGTGTAAAATGTAAATAAAGACAGGATGCAATTATATGCAAATACCGCTCAATTTAGGGGTTGTTTGATGGAACAGAGTCTAGAAGAGAAACTTTGCAAAGGCTGGATTTGAACTGATGAAGAATAAATTAAGGTAAATTACTTTGGTGAAGTTCATATTGTCTTCTTTGATAATATATATGTATCTTATTTCTGTTTGTCAGACAACTTTTTGTTAGATGTATTTAGTTAGGTGTATCACCTTAGACTGAGCACGCCTCCTCACACTGACCACGCCCCCTGTCGCTCAGTGGCCTCTGGAGAAGAGTGTCCCGTGTGTGAGAGGAGAAGCACTCCATCACAGTTTAAGGTGTTTGTGTCTCGCGTCCTGATTTCAGTGGCGTCTTTGATCCAGCATTTGAACTTATTGGTTTTTCAAAAAAAACAAAAAAAAAATTGAATATGCTGTGATTTTGTGTCTTTAGTTGTTATGTGCTACTTGTGTTTTTTTTATTTTTATTTTGCTCTCCCCCGGAGGAGCTGGAGGAAGTGTCTGGGGTGGAGGAAGTCTGGGAGACCCTGCTTAGACTGCTGCCCCCGCGACTCGGGCCCCGGATAAGCGGAAGAAGATGGATGGATGTTCTCTGTCTCTGTCTTGTTCTGTGATCTGTGTTGAAAAAAAAAAAAAAAGATTTAGCTCCAATGACCCGAGCACCATCCCAGTTCATATAATGATAATCCATTAAGGACAACTGAGCGGTAGGAGGCGTGGTCAGTCTGAGGAGGCGTGGTCAATCGGAGGAGGCGTGGTCAGTCAGTCAGTCATTAAAAATAATGTATCTTTTCTTAAGTTGTTTTTACAGTGGATACTTTTTACTTTTACTTCACTACACTGGAGATCAAGTTATCATTATTATTTACTCCAATACATTTTTATGTTTGTTGTTTTCATGTTGTTTGAGGGGTTATTGTTAGCATGTTGATGAAGACATTCTGCCTGAAGGTTTTGAGTTCAAGCTCAACAAAAAGAAAACAAAATTCTCAACAAAAATTATACTACAGGTGAATAGGAAAAGACATTAAATTTAAAGATATCAGTTATAAACTTCTTCTATAGTTTTCTCACATAAATGATATATAAAAAATATATTACAAGTTTTCATCATGTCATGTTTTCATGTAGAAATAAGGCATTTTATGTGTAAAAATGGCCAAAAATACACACATTTGGGACATATAAATCTGAAAATGGACAGAAATTTCCTGCTTCATTTTGTACACACATTAGTTACAAAAAAATTTACAGAGGGGATTTTGGATTTCTTATTTAGTTTTTAAGTAAACTAACTTAAACATAAATTTTGCCTATTTTTTTTTAAACTTAAGACTTCAATAAATCAGTTTTAGATTCAATTTTTTTTAAATCCTTCTGTTCGTTTCGTCAAAACCTTGTTGAGTCCAAGATTGTACAGTTTGGTGTGTGTGGGAGCTACTTTAATTCGTGATCTTTATGAGGGGAGAAAAATGCATTTTAAGAAAGTTGCCTTTGAAGTTACAATGTCCCAGAGAAATCTATGGATGAAGTGGATTAAATGTGACAATAAAACATTTTAAAGAGTTGATTGGACAAGTTTGTTGTTATCTCATGAAAGCCAATATGCTGAGAGAAAAAAATGACCAAAAAAATTAAAAAAAAAAAATGTTTTTCCTGTAGTGTCTCTCCTTAATTCAAATAGACCTTTGTTGACTAAAATTAAGCACAATTCTTTACCAAAATTATGACATTAAATACGTAAAAATGGCCTAATTTAAAATACTAGTACTTTTTACTCAATTTAATGCATTTTTTAGTGTGATGCTTTTACTTATAATGTAAGTTTTTGCACACGTAACTGTACTTTCACTTGAGTAACAAAACTGAGTACTTCTTCCACCTCTGGAACATGCAGGAGCTCTACAAATATCAAACGCTAGAGGCTCTGGGATCAGGTTCGCAGCAAGTCATTTCTTTCGCCAATCCAATCATGGCCTGTTTTCCTAACATGTGTCCCAACAGTGTGAACTGTCGCTGCTGTTCCGTTGGATTAGAAATATAAAATTTGCATGTGATAGGTTCATTACAAATTGGCCCCTGTTCCACGTTCTGTATCGCCTTTAGGCTGGATACTCTGTTGGGAATCTTGGACACATTTTTATCCCGAGCGGAAAATCAGCTTGCATTTCTGTAATGGCACAAACAGACAAAAGACTCTATTGGTTTGCCTTTGTGGCTTTATCTCGCCTAGGCCAGACCCCAGTGCATCATGGGAGGCCGGAGTTAGATCTAGTGTATCGCGTCTCACCGACTGTGGGGAGTCGCTATCTGTGCACATCTCCAGGTCATTTACCAGGGTGGGCGCATTCATTAGTCTTCTGTGCAACAATACGCTCTGATTGCCATCTTGTTTCGCAGTGATTTATAATTCCAGCCCTACGGAGTTTGCAGAAATACCTAAAGCAACTGCTCAAATAAGATAAGGAGCTTTTCTGAATGTACATCTGAGAGCGGGAAGGAGGGAGCAGAGGATGTGAGGAGCGATGCTACAAAACCAACACAGACCAACTTGGGGTAAAATACAGTCATTGCTGAGGAGTTGAGTCTGATATTTGAATCTTTGATGGAGGAAAAGTCTAGGCCGGTGCAGACAGAGATGTGTTTGGTTTCATTCGTGTTTCAGTTATCGCTGATGTCTCTCTCAATGCACATATTTTAGTTTAAGGAAGTTTTTTTAGATGATACGATACACTCTGATGCATTAGTCTGTAAAGGAATTTCTGAAAATTTAGATAATGTCAGACAATTGTTGTGCAAAATAGTACATGTAAATACTATTACATTGGCAATTGAAAGAGTAATTGACATAAAAAAATTCACGAAATTAATATGTAGTTGTATTAACATTTGCAAGTTTACTTCCCAGAAAGAAGTAACAAAAAATGAATGGAAGTATTGATAGAATAGATTTTTTTTTGTCGATAATCAGGAAAAACAATGAAATATAGTATAGCAACTCCCTGGCCATCAGCAAGGATGGTGAATTACAGAATATGAGATTGATTTAAGCAGTTTTTTAAGATATTAATTAAATTATACAAACATTGACAATCATTGACATATGCATTTTAAGGGTAGGCATCCATTTTAGACTTGATTGTGTAAGAATAACATTATTTTTCACAGGACAGGGCTATTCAACTTACTTTTTCCGAGGGCCAGATTTTCCGAAGGGCCATTAACTCTGGGCCGAAGGTGCACGTCGCCACCGCTCAAAATTTGGGATCACACGAAATTCCGTTGATTCAGTTCTATTTTTTTCGTCCTATTTGTCATTATCGTTACAATTGTACTATGGATCCTGCACCAAGAGAAAAATCAAACAAAATAACAATTGGCCGACCATCTCCCTGTGCAATCTCTCAAAATTTAACACTGTCTTATGTAACGTCTACAACAGATTTGTTTCAGTAATGATAAAATAACTATTGCTGTATTAGCTTTTTGTGGACAATTAAGATACAAAATGCTTCACAAACTTTGCTCTTTAAAACTAGATACCAACCAGGACTAACCGAGAATCAAACCAGGTCTCAACCAAAACTAAATCATCTCTAAAGCGGAATCAAACAAGGACGAAACCAGAAGCAAAATAAGTGGACTAATCCAGAATTGAACCAGTAAAAAGGAGATAAGATATTTGGATATTTGGAAGATTGGTCGCGGGCCAGATTTGATTGTTTGGAGGGCCTGATCTGGCCCCCAGGCCTTCAGTTGAATAGGCATGGTTTAAGGTAATCCTAGTTTGATGTATACATTGATAGTATTGTAATGTAAAGCTGTATTAATATATCATATCTTGCTGAAATGCCTTTACCAGTGAGGTTTGACCAGTATTGAGTATTGAAAAAATCCAAAGTCCAGATTGAAAAGTCTGTACACATTGGAATTCTTTTACCGTACTCCCAGGGGTTCAAGTGAAAACAGGTTTAACATTTCACACACACATGTACACAAGCAAAATATACACATCCAATACTCTGAGGAGCACCATCCTGGATCACAATTAGTATTGGTATTGTATCAGTCAATTCAAAAAATGTCATCTCACCAACAAAACGCCAGGAAAATAATGTCATAAATGCTGGTATATCCTTTGTATGGATTTTGAATGCAGCTGCAAGAACGAATAATACAAGCAATGCATTTACTGACACTGCAGCTCCATTATCAACCTCACATGACAAAAATTAATAATAGTTAATTAGTAGTAGTAAGACCATAGAATGCTACCAATATATATAAATAACATATATAAAACTGCTACCAACTCAATCCACATGCAAGGATTTCAGCAAGCGTTTCACAATTATGTCTTTCTATACCTCCAGAGGCTTGTTGTCGCTAACTTCAGGGACAAACATCGGCCGCAAACGAACGAGACACTTGTCAAGTTCCATTTGGTTTAACGCCTGATGTTACGGCACCTTAAAAGCGCGGCGCCGCATCGGGGAGAATAAAGCAAATCTGGAGACAAAGGCGGGCGACGTGGCACTTCTGTCGTCTCGGAGGGAGAAATCATGTCTCCTTTATCACAATGGCGTCTTCATAATGCCGTACAGCTCCTCAAATAACCACAATGGGCGTTGATGGGAGAGACGGAGCCGTGCGGTGAACATAAATAGACCGTAAAGCAGAACAATCGGGACCGAAATAGGGATCATTGTTGCAGAGGTGCTGAAGTGTTAATTGGCTTCAACTAAATATCTTTAGACCCATTTCTTCAGAGACCTTCTCAATTGATAACTTCTTCATCTCTCACTGTATGTCACCTCCGATCTCGTACTCCTGACAACGGGGTGTTACGAGCGACAGATGGCTATAGGCGGGAGAGGGTAGTGTTTCTGCACAGATTATATTTTAGATACGAGAGGAAAAACTGTACTTCTGCAAGGTTCTTATACTGTTTGTTATGATTTATTTGTTGATTGGGCCTAGGCTTAGATGTCTTTGAATAGCGCTCGCCAGAACAATGTAGATTTTGTGCAAACAGGTGTAGGGGGTGCACGTTGGGGTCGGTTTACAAAGCTTACGGCAAGACGCTAAACCCAGTTTTTTGGTCAGTTTGGTTTCTCAACATATCGGCTTTCACGTGGAAAAAAAAATTTGCTCCTAAATATGTTCTATTATTGAACTTAATTCAATTACATCCACAGATTTCTATGTGACATTGTAACGTCAATGGTCGTTTTCTTAAAATGCGTTTTTCCCTTAAAGTGACATAAAGATCAGCCTTAAAGTAGCACCTACAAACACCAAACTGTACAACACCAACACCAATCTCGTACTTAAAAAGATTCTGACAGAACGTACAGACAGATTTGTTGAGATCTAATTCTAAGGCTGATTTATTCAAGTTTTGAGTGTAAAAAATTAGTCGAAATTTGAATTTTTTGGCCAAAGTTCAGTTAGATCTAGTTTACCCAAGAACTAAATAAGAAAAGAAAAATCGAAAATCTCCTCTGTACATTTTTCATGACTAATATTTAAAGGGCCTATGACAGGTTAGACGACTCATTTAACTAAAATGCAGTTAAGACAAACATACTTCAATTTCTACTAAAATCTTTACACGTTTTATTGCAGCTTAACTATTCTTTTAGGTTTTAAATTTTACTTCCTGGTTGTAAAGTATGACATCACACTAGGAAATTACCATAGCAACTACGCTGTACGATGGCCAAAACTCATCTAATGTCACAGATTTTGTTCATTTGACAAAGAGAAATGCATATCAACACCTTTATTTTGTTGAATCAATGTCTAAAGTGTCAAAAATGTACTTTCTTTTGTGTAAATTGTGCATAACCTTTGTCTCCCCAGTGTGATGTCATCAATCTGTTTACTTCCTGTAATTTTCAACAGATTTTTCCACTTTTCTCCACAAATAGCAACCGGATTGGTGTAAAACTGCAATTTATATTTACAAGAGGTATTAATACACTGAATAAAGTCAAAATTGGAAAATCCTAAAAACCTGTCATACGCACTTTAAATTCTAACTTGGTTCTGTCCATTTTTCAGATTAAAATGTCCCAAATATGGACGATTTTGGCTACGAGAAAACTGGATAAAAACTGTACAACATAATTGGTGCGTATTTTATGTCTCTAGCCATGTGTAATAAGGCTTTTTAATTTGTCTTAAATTAACAGAGTGCCTTGGAATTTTTTGTCTTTGGGATAATTCTACACATATTTTACTACAATTTTTACCCAAATAGACAGAACTGTTGTCTGTCTCAGTTCTGTCTCCAACTGAGAACCTGTTTCTTTACCTACTAATTTTTGGTACCCAGGCAAATTATCCATTCATTTTCTACCGCTTATTCCCGTTAGGAGTCGCAGGTGACTGGAGCCTATCCCAGTGACTTTGGGCCTTAGGCGGGGTACACAAATTATCCTTTTCATACAAATATGTGTATTTTGGAGTTTGTTACACATAAAATCCTTTCTCTCTATAAAAAATAACTTGTAATACATTTTATTTCTTACATTTATATGATTAAACTGCAGGAGAAGTCTACAAAAATCGAAATTTAGTTACACTTGGGCTGCAGGATTAATCGCAACACATTTCAACACAATCGACCAATCGATTCAACACAATATCTGTCTTTTTCATTCTGCATAAATAAACAGTTTAGATCTGTACAAACCTGTTATGAAAAACATGAGATTAGTTTATTACTTTGTCAGTTCATGCCTATTTTAATCTTTTTGTCAACTCTCCGAACACACATACTAATTTGCTTTTCAGATGAAACATAATTATTGTAATCATACTTTGGAAAATTGGTAATAATTAAACAGCACCAGAACAATATGAACTACATCTGTCTAACCATACATTTAAGTACGCAAACAGAAAGACACACAGATGAGGCGCAAATCTACTTTCTTTGTGTACTGGTACCTTCACCCTGCCTACCTTTCCACTCTGACAGTTCCTGAAAGCACCGTGCTCCATGAATTATGCACTGTGGTTTTATTACTGCCTCAAAAACAGCTAATGGCCCATGCATTTGCTTGTATTACCACTTGCACCACTCAGTGAATGCAGGCGCGCTGCCGTCACATCAGCTAAGCCTGTTTCAAAAGGCAGTCCATAGATGTCACCACATGGAAATGCAGAAAAGAATTACATTAACAAAGCTGTGAATTAACATAATGTTTAGAGCGAGTGGCAGATAGTGCTGTAGTTCTCTTAAAACAGCTATTTCAGCGTTAACGTTTGGACAAGCTGAAAGGGGAGCCAACAGAAGGCAAACCTATGACTCACTTAATCGACTCATTCTATGTTTTTATTCCCCTCTGCATTTCATATATAGTCTACAGGATATAATACACTACAGAGATTCTCAAAGTGTGGTATGCGCCTCCTAGTGGTTCGTTGTTCTTCTTTGTAAGTGCTAACCTGCCCCTGCCATAAGAATTCTCGCGATATCTGTGAGTTCACAAACTGTTGAGAATCCATCTGGATGGGCTGCCGCTGTTGGGTTTGAGCCGCTGTGAGCTGGACCAATCACAGCGCAGCATTGTGGTTTGGGCCTAAGTCAAATAGACAAACCTAAAAAAAAAACATGGCGACGCTGACGAACGTACTGCGGGCTATTTCAGGTCAGTGCTTTTCTTTCAACTGGATTTCTTGATTTATCGGCTTGTGGTATGTGTCAATCTGGTGTGAGCCGGGTTATGGAACTACGGCAGCAGTGATGCTATCCAATTTTAGACCAGGTTTAGATCCTTTAGTTGTCTGGAATCCAGAATTGACACTTTTCCAATACTTTACAAAGAGTGAGTCGGGTCCTCCGTTACGCTTTGAGTCATTTCCAGACCATACCATGCAATAAGATTAATTTATCTTTGTGATACATTAGAAACAAACAAGATCATTGTTACTTTTTAGAACAAAACAAAACTTCTGTCACCTCAGATTTTACGCTTTGCTATTTGATTCCAAATGTTTTTCCATCCCCTCGCTATTTTTTGACTTTGTGTTTTCCTCATAAGCAGCCATGTTTGTTTTGATAAGGACGCACCGTGCATGTCCCTGATTGGCTAATCTGCCTGTCAGTCACGCCCATCTGAATGTGCAGTAGTTACAGAGTGACCAGACTGATATTGATCATGAAAATACAGAGACGTATCATTCTGGACTTTCCAGACAACTCATTTACTTAAACTAGTCCTACTTTGCACCTGATGAAGATCTGGTGGTACTTGTAAAAAACAACAACCCTGCAATAGAAATTTAAAATACATTTTTATCCATGAAAAATAAAAAAAAAACTAGATGCTGTTGCAATAGCTGAAGCTATTGCGAGTGACTGCGCAATTGAATTTGTGTGATGTTGGTCTGGTCCGGGATTCGAACCCATGACCTCTTTATTGGGAGGCAGAAGCTCTAGCTGCTCTGCCACCGTGCACCTGCCAAAAACAGTTTAAACAGCAAACTTCCCTGAGGACCAACAGAAAGGCTCCCACTGTAAAAGATAGGGAAAAATTGCTTGGCAAATTATGAAAAAACTACAAAAGGTACATGTACCAAAAGTAATAGCAGACATTAGAAGACTAGGAACTATTGAAAAATGCAAAAAAATTAAAGAATTAAAAAACTGTGGCCTCTGACACGTGCCGAAAAACCGGAAAATACAAGAACAACTAATAAAATTAATACTAGCCCATTACTTTGCCTATATTTTGGAATATTGTTTCACACAACAGCCGGATCCACATCAGTTTGGAAAAGTAAAATCTGTTGCATTAATAAAAAAAAATCAACAAGCCAGATCTGTTATTGCTCTATATTTATCAAATAATACGTCATGACCCATTTGCAGCCTTTCTGAGTTGTCTATTATTATTCTGTGTTACCGCATTTTGTCCTCGATCTTATTACATCTACTACATCTACTTCAGGCTCATTATTGCTCAGAGATCTACCTTCAGGCCCCTCACTCTTTGCCCATTTACTCACTGTCAAAGCATTCTGACCAGATTAGCAAACGCACCTATCAATACCTCATCGCGCACCGCTCACAGCCGTGGATTTGTTGGCCTCCTCCTCCCCTCTCAAGCTAGCCGGTGACAGACGTGAACTCTTCGGCTCATTATGCTTATGTAGGCCAGCGCATCTCGCGGAACGGGACGGGAGCGGCTCCGGCCCTCCCTCCCCCCCGGAATGACGACGCGTGGCCCCGGGGCGGTGGTTAACGCGGGGCCGGGGCAGGCTAACGACAGATGATCGGATTAGATGAAAGTTAGCGCTAATGTAGCCCACTGTGGAGAAACCCGGTCAAACAATGCCCTCAAGAAATTAAAATGTGGACAAACAGCAGAGAAGAGAAAGCAGGCGCGCAGAGACATCGTGCTAGCGGTAACGATGTGTCATATGAACAGAAATGTACGATGATGGAGTTTACGTGTCCTGTTGTGGGTCAAAAATTTGCAAGCGTGCTATTTTTTTTGTCAAAGTGATAGGGAATTTTTATCACAAATGAACATAAATACGTAACTTCACTGAAAAATACATGAATAACGAATGACACAAATGGACTGCGAACACTTGCATAAAAAAACACCGCTGTTACAAATCTTCTACTTAGTTCTTGGCACGGTGAGCACTTTATCTTCCGCTGATAAATATGCGGATAGCCTTGGCATGTAGTGTGCAATTTTGCATAATGGCTGACAATGGAACCTTTTAAAAAAAAAAACATTTCCAATTCAAACCCATATAAAAGAAAACGCGCACGTAAAGTATATTTCTCCCACAAATGAAAGGTGATATGTACGACGGAGTATAAGGGCCAACTGAAAAAAAAAAATGCGGACATTACGAGATTAAACTCGTAACATTTCGACATTAAACTCGTAATTGTATGACTTTTTCTGGCTTCGACTTTATTCTCATACATTTACGAGATTAAAAGTCGTAATATTACGAGAATAAAGTCGTAATATTACGAGATTAAAAGTCGTGAATATTACGACTTTTAATCTCGTAATATTACTTAAAAGAAGCTATTTCTTCCAAATCTGTTTGGTTCTTCCGACGAAACAAACCCAAACGTCTGCATTGTCGCTTCAAAGTCCTTAAACTAATGATAATGTGGTGATGCTGTGCTAAAAGACACAGTATTTCTTCGTGCGTAAACCCTAGTTCAAAGTATAACCGCACAAAATGCTCCACATCTCCATAACACAGGTACTGGCTTCATACACATTTTCGACTGTATTCTCGTAATATTACGACTTTTAATCTCGTAATATTACAATTTTTAATCTCGTAATATTACGACTTTTTATCTCGTAATATTACGACTTTATTCTCGTAATATTACAATTTTTAATCTCGTAATATTACGACTTTTTATCTCGTAATATTACGACTTTATTCTCGTAAATGTATGAGAATAAAGTCGAATCCAGAAAAAGTCATACAATTACGAGTTTAATGTCGAAATTTTACGAGTTTATTCTCGTAATGTCCGCATTTTTATTTTTTTCCCCCAAATGGCCCTTATACTCCGTCGTAGATATGAGCAACTAATACGCTAAGAAAGTGTCATTGTCCTCCCTGTAACCTCTGCAATTGACTTATGGCGCGGTTGGAATTCATGCATCATTTAGTCATTAAAAAGCTGCTTTTCTACCAGCTTCACTTGAGATTGGATTTTCGGCTTTACAGATCTCCGTTTTGTTCGGTGCACCTAAGCTTTTAACTGGAGCTGACAGCCATTTGGCGTGAGAGGCAAGATTCACTCTTATAAAAGAAAACAGCCAGACCCATTTCACTGTACATTAAGTTAAAGTACAGCGAGGGAAGGAGGAGGAGCTGGATTAATGTACTTAACTAAAAGGATAGCTGGATGTTTTACTATTAAATGCTGGTCCGTGTTCTCTAACGACTAATAGTTTATTTACTTAATAGTTATCATTTATTTGAATGGATATTTGGTGCCATTCACTTAAAGGAAAAATACTCAGCACTTTTCATATTGCTGTTAGCCTTTAAACAGTGCATTCAATTTCCCACCTCATGTTTTAAAACAACAAAAAGTTTCTTATTCATTCTATGACCTGTGTTATCTGTCACTATGAAATGAAATGAAAATTAAATGAAATTTACTGAGTGCATCCAGTCAGCAGATGACGCCAGCGCTATATACAATCTAGTTAGTGCTGAAAAGAAGTTAAGTGGATCTGCTGCAGCATTTATCGTGTTTAGCCAGCAGAAATGCTCAGAACAAGTTTAGTAATTATTTAAGGACTTAAAACAACGGAATATCATCAGATAAGTGACTTAGATGATCTGAAAATATGTCCCGGATAGAAGGAGATTGCAGGAAGTGTGTCTGATGCTCGGAGGGGGGAGGATTTTCTGATAAACATTCCTCAAAACAGCGTTAATGCAACTGAGTGCTACATCAGGTATGTTTTTGATGGCGGAACATTATTAGAACATGGTAGCAGAATATGTGTCCTTTAAAATAAATCTTAGCCATTAGTTTGAATGCCCGTATTTGAAATAAAGTTGTTATTGGTCCAAACAAAATTAGTGGAAATGTCAAAATTCCTTAGCTTTGGAGTCGCAAGAGATGTTAACAACACAAAAAACAACCGCAATGGCCTGTACCTGATTTTTTTTCTTGAAATAAAGTAAAATCAGTTCTGCCATAGCACAGATATACTGTAAAAGTATCTATTTGGGTGAAAATAACACCATAGCCCTTTGTATCTGCATCTAATTAAAAGCAGGAAATCTGCAGTTAGTATGCTAAAGTTATCATTGCAGAAAATATTTAGGATGCTGGGAATGTGTATAAGGTGAGTGAGTGATAAACTATTAAATATCTTTGTAAGTCTGTGTGGTGGTTGTAAATGTATTTTTCCAACCGCTGACCCAAAGACAACTCTCCTTAGAAACCTTAGCTCTCTTTTGAAATGTTTTTATATGTGATTGTACTTCCTTATTTCAATAAAAAGGGAGGAAAAAAGAAAAAGAATGCTTCATTTACTGGTAGTGTAATTTCACAAGAGACCTGAAGGGGGAGCTCTGTCACTGAAGTTACTTAGTTCTGCTTTAAATTGAAATAGTTGTGTTTTTCACATTCAAGAAAGTAAAAATAAGGTACAGCGCCTTTAATAAAGCAATCCGCTGGGATTGTTTTTGACATCACCATCAAAGTTGACTTCGGAAATTTATATTTCAAAACTCCTGCCATGAACACAATAAATGGATACATACCTTTGGAGCATACTTTTGACAGCAAGGATGAAGACCATTACACGAAAAATGAACAGGACAAACTGAACCAACAATTAAGGACTGGACTGACATTAACATTTTACATACGTAAAATGGAAAAATAAATCACAATCGGACTTCAAAAAACGACATTTTGAAAGACTTTGGACCAAATGGGGCCTTTACATTGGACAATATGCACCTTAAATTCATTAGATATCGTTTCCCTACGTTTTTTCTATCGCTCATGTTTTTTGTGTTTTTCTGTCTGGTTTTATACATTTAAAACCTGACAGCAACTTTATACTCTTCTAACTTTAGACTAAAACTGTTTTGGTTTCTTTTCACAAGCGCAATTGGAAATGGTACATGCCGATAATACAAAGCTTCCTGCTATTTGGGGATTGCAGGAAATTGCAGCGAAAGAACACAGTCTATTTCAAATAATGACGTTCACGAGTGATGATAGAAGAGGGTCTCGGAGGCATCGCGCACATTTTAGTGCTGGGCGGCTAGGAAGAAGAGGAACCTTATCGAGCGAATACCACAAGATCCACGAGGGAGGGAACAACAAATCCGACTTGGCGGAAAAACAGTCGCGATTGTATGTCCCGAATACGGTGCTCCCCAACTGCATGTCCGCGGGGCTTTGGAATAGGACGAGTATTACGCAAGCACTGGCTCACCATTACCGTACAGTCATGCGGACGGCAAATACTCCGTAATCTTCAAGGTAGGCCGTTGGGGGTTAGCATCCGGCAAATACCGAGGGCTTTGTGCGGAAAGGGCATGTCTGCTAGCATACCAGAGGCCAAGCAAATCACAAACAAGCCTGGATGGAGGGCAAAGGGAAGGACGGAGGAGCTAAACAATAAACAAGGAGAAAGCTGAGGTCACGAGGCTCGGGCTGATCGTGCAGCGCCGCAGATTGGGTCATTAGCCGTAGTGGATGATGACAGACGTCCATTCCGGTGAGAGCATAAAATTTAAATAGCATGTTGTGAGCCACTGAAAACACACATGACCGCTGAATAGTAATTTTCTTCTTGACCCAGACGTGAACCCAGAAAGGAGAGATAGTCCAAATCTAGACTGGCTTATTGAGAGGGAAAATAGAGAGATTTACAGATAAGAATAGTATTAAAGAGGGAACATAGTAGAACGGGGCAATTCAACTCAGGGGCCAGGAGGCCAAATCAGGCCCCCAAGGGATATGATTTGGCCCTCAACCCATCTCCCACCAATATTGAAAATAGTTGATGTCTTGTTATTGGTTTAGTCCTGGTTTACTTCTGGTTTAGTCCTAATTTAGTCCAGGTTTACACCTGATTTAATGCTGGTTTAGACTTGATTTACTGCTGGTTTAGACCTGGTTTACATCTAGTTTAACCCTAATTTAGACCGGGTTTAGTCCTACTTTAGACCTGGTTTGGTCCTGGTTTACTTCAGGTTTAGTCCTAATTTAGACCAGGTTTAGCCCTGGTTTAGACCTGGTTTACACCTTATTTAATGCTGGTTTAGTCCTGATTTAGTGCTGGTTTAATTCTGGTTTAGTCCTGGTTTAGACCTGTTTAGTGCTGGTTTAGACCTGGCTTAGTCCTAGTTTAGACATGGTTTACTTCTGGTTTAGCCCTAATTTAGACAGGGTTTAGTCCTAGTGTAGACCTGGTTTGGTCCTGTTTTACTTCTGGTTTAGACCTGGTTTACGCTTGATTTAATGCTGGTTTAGTTCTGGTTTAGACCTGGATCCGTGCTGGTTCAGTTCTGCAAATGTTGTTTAAGCTTTTCATATTACATCTTTTTTCATAATTCAAAAGAGTTGAATGTGTTTCTGGCCCGAGGACAAAAATAAAGTTGAATAGCCCTGTACAGTACAAGAATGACGTCAAGTGAATTTTCCCAAGCTGCTGATGGGCAGTTCTAATTGGCTGTTCAAGCTGGACATTGAAGAACTCATTTGTCGAAAAGCTATTGTAACCCAGGATTATTATTAAAACTATTATTTAATTTTTATTTGCTGTAAATGTGACGTTTTTCACTAAGTTTGGTGTTTTATGATGTTGCGTGAATGCACCGCTGTGCTGCACTGGCCTCTCTTGCGTAGCAGCAAGACAATTTGCTTTCACTTTGCAAGTCGGATGAGAAAAACAGCTCTGAAAAGCACGGTTTTGAGCACTTAAAAGGTTTTCGAAGATTATCCTGGTGAGTGTTGTTAAATTTACGCATTTACAGTAGCAGTCTTGTGGTGCTTGTGGTGTATGAACAAAAAACTGTGAATCGATATATGTGTTGAAATCTAAAACCAGGATATGGTATTTTTGTGGACAATGAGATTGTTATGACCTGTTAATATGTAGTTAGCTGTGTTTAGCCTGTGGAAAAGTAACTTTCTAATTTCTCATTGATCATTTATTGTGCTTTTATTTTATTTTTGGATAGAAATGTATTGATTATTTGCCTATAAGATAAATTGAAATAAGACAACAAACGCAGCCAGTGCAGGTGTATTGTACATTTTATTTTGCACATTGAGTAATTGCTGTGCACATGTTTGGTCCAAGCTGGGTTTTTTTGTTTTGTTTTTTTTTTGCTGATAGAATCATTTAAGGCTGAGCTGTGCTATCCCGGACTGGATGCCACCCGACATATCTGCAAAGGACATTCCGGATCCGAGGGCCACCCAATTCCAGGGAGGGTTTTTTTTTTTTTGGGTCAGACCTGATACCACACAAAAACTTAACAAAAACTAAGCACTGAAGACTGTAAAAAAAAGTTAGAGAGTGCATTCAACTAAAATGGACGGTATTGAATCTGTTTACTGATTGCATTGATTTAACTTGTTATATTTTCCTGTTCAACTTTATGAGTCAAGTCATTTAATGACACTTCATCAAAAAACTTAAAGGTTGACATTTTGAAATACACATTATCCATTTCCTACTAAGCATTTGTCAGTGTCTCTTATTGTGGCTGGAGGTTTCTTTATACTCTGTGCAGGGTTGCCATTGCCAATCTCCTTATGAATCTAAACTATTTGAACCCTAAACGGTGTAGATTTAGACTATTTGGATTTTCTGCAAGACCAGATTGAGACAGATTCTGATTTTCCTGACTACTCAGTTAAAAAGGGTGACACTATCATAACATTTAGTTTCCATTAAAGCATAGGTACCTGACCTTTTTTTCTAAACTAGTCATGTTTTCCCCCAAAGAGTGCAGCCTTTTGTGATAAAAATTACAATGCTGCGCGCCGTCTGTATCTAATAATAAAGCATGTTTTGTCAAGTCCACCTGAAAATAAGAACTAATAGCAAGTTCTAAAGCTGAAAATGAATGCATGCAGATTTTATCAACGTGCCAAAGGGTTTGTAAGAGGGAGGTAGTTAGACACATTTAAATACCTACTTATAGTTTGTCTGTGTCTGTGTGAAAATGAAATACCTCAGCTCTAATGGGCACATACAGTATTATGCACAATTGACCTCGGTAGACATCCATAAGACTCCTCCGCTTTTAAAGTCCAAAAATCATTGGCGGACTTGTTCTGGGGTTGTTGCGTTACGTGTAAGAAAGTTTGTGATCTATAAAAAGAAGGTGTAAATGAGCTGCCTGGTCCAAAAATTCAGAACTTTCTGAAATGATGAAGACGAAGATCAGAATACATTTTTGAAAGTTTGTGTTTTGTCTCAGTGAACAACTTAAAAATCAACATATTGTTCTGTAGATGTTAAAATACAGCAGGCGGCACTAGCGTTGTAGTAGCATTTAGCCCGTAGCTGATGTTAGCATTCTTGGATATTTATGTCCTTTTGGGCCGTTTGACCACTTTATTGTCCCCTATTTCTTGTGTCTATATTTGGCACAATATATTCTCCGTTAGTGGGCGTCCCTTCGGATGTCGACTGTATCTATAGTCATTACCGCCGCTGTTCGTAGATGGCGTACAAACTCTAAATTCTAATAAGGGAACGCCTAACTTATTTTAAAGTAATGTGTGCTTTGGTTCTAACACATGAGATACCAAAGCAGAGGAATTTATGAGCAAGTTTAAAGCAAAAATACAATGCAGAAATTGAAGTGATACAGAAATTGTGTTTATACCAATTTTTACGGTGGATTCTCTTCAGGTTAAAACCACGACTTGAAAGACTCAACGAGAAGCGAGTGCAGGGACACAAAGGCAATCAAAATAAGGTTTGAATCGCCGACACTCCATTGGTGTGTGACGGCTTTACCCAACATGCATCTGGGGCTGCGTTTGTGATTCTCATTTTACAGTACACACCTCACACTTTAAGCATTTTCTTTTTGATTGCAACATGAGTTTTGCTACCAGGATTAACAATACTTCGCTCTTAAATAGAAATTCAAAGTTTCACCTTTAAAATTAGTTAAAGTAGTCCCTTAAAATGTCCGCGAGAACCCGTAGTCGTAACATTTCCATCTCAAATTCCAATTCCGTTCCTCTCCCCTGACTTTATCCCGAGGAAGAGCTAATATTTAAAAGTGGAAGAATTCTAAACATAAAGCTGAGTGTCCCAGATTTGACAGAACCTGTAAAGAAAAGGGAGCAGCTCTCACCAGGGATCTTATTTCTCGTCGCTGTTTTCTCCTCTTTCCGCTGTGTCTCCAGAAGGATTCATGAGGCCTGAATTATTAATTCTCTTTCCACATTCGATTTGTACGGCTTGTCACTTTTATCAAATTATAGGCTGAATCTCTTCGCCTCAACACAGGCCTTTTAATTCAATATCTGCATTCCATCTGCGGAATCAACATCTTCAGTTTTGGCAGTTACATACTAGAAATGTGATTTATATATCCAACGGAGAAAGAACTCGTGAAAGTACTTTTGACAGCGTTGGTCATAATAACTTTATTTAAAAAAAAACTGATTTGTTCCATGTTAGTAAATGGGACACCGGTTTGTAAGTTTATACTTTAATTGTAGATTAGAAAATATATCATTTCTACAACTGACGTATTTTACTTTTAAATATTAAAAAAAAGTAAGTAAAAACTGTGGTTCTCAAATTGTTTGGAGCCAAAGAGGGATTGGTTGAATTTAGACGGGAAACAATCTTTTTTTAGATTATAAAACACAAACTAAAAACTAGATTCTAAACTTTACATGTCATAAGAAGTGGTGAAAGTTGTATCAGAATCAGAGACACTTTATTGCCATTGTCAGTGAACAAAATGTACGAACAAGGGATGTGCTGCGGAATGCAATATTGTGCAACATAAAAAAACAACACAGAAATAGTACAAAAAAGACTCAAAGTCATGTGTAAGCTATTATTTAATTTTTTGATTAAAGCATTTAAATCAAAAGTCTCCAGGAGAATATAATAATAAAGTATATATTTGTTTTACTGGTCTTGAGAACAATTCAACCGGTATATCAAAAATAAATGGGAAAACCAAGGAAATTGTGATGAAGGACAACAAAATCACGTTTGGAAATAATTCTGTTGGAAAAATATATCTCATGTTTTTTTCAACACCATGTCAAAGCGCACATTATTCACATGGAAGTACTGGTTGCTAGAGAAATTGTGTTGTGCCAAGTGGCCCACCATTACCATGTGTACTGTGACTGTCCGACTGCTCAGGAATACTGGACTGAGATGATTTACCAAAGCACTGCAAACTATTTTGAGCATTGGTATTCTGGACTTCGAAATTTTGCATTTTGGCCTCAAAACTCCTGCCATGGACACAATAGATGGATACCTTTAGAGCGTACTTTTGGCAGCAGGAAAGAAGGCCATTACGTAAAAACGGACGACACAAACAATCAAGGACTGGACTGAAATTATATCTGGCATTCGACCTTTGGACTTCTTAATTTACTTTGATTTTGGACCGAACGTCGCTTTCTTTTCTGTCTTGTTTCTGTTCAGTGTTCTTTTGTGTTAAATAAACCATAGAAATATATAAATAAAATAAACTGTCTTGTCTTAATCCCGTAATTGATAGAACTGAATATTCTATCCACTATAGCTGACGCTAACAGCTTTCCCGCAATAATAGGTATTAAAACATCTCTCCATCTTTTGTCTCTGCTGCGCCACAGCCACTTGACCCTGTCACCTCTCAGCCGATAAAATGATGGCACTTAAGTCCAGTTATTTTCCCATTCTTTTTGTTACAGCCTTATTAATGTTCTATAGTCGCTAACGGCGCACGCAGGTCCTCATATAAAGCAGCCTCTAGGCCTTTTTCCCGCTAATACACTCACTAGCAGGAACAGCTTTCTTGGTCCGGGGCTATTTACCACTTAATCATGTTTTATGGATTTAATGACCACGATTGTCCGTAATCAGGCTGCAAATTGCTTATAAATCTCATACAACATCTGCAGCTCGTCTGCATTGCGAGGTTCTGCTGTGCTGGCATCCTTTAAGTAATTGGTTTGATCAAAAGGGGCTGGTCACGTGGCGCGCATTCTTCCTGCTGATCCCAGATATTTAGATAAGAAGCCACTCCTGGTAATGCATCATGGGAACAATTGAGACCCCCGCCTGCGCTGAGGTGTACGCACTTGTTTTTCTCCACACAACAAACCGAATGCATGTACTGTATGTGCTGGTAGGGAGTGGAAAAAAGAGGCTAGAGGACTAGCCACTCTATGAGGTATGTACCATGAGCTAGTTTAAATTGACACCAGAAGTTACAAAAAACAGATACAGTAGCAGAAATATGTCATAAATAGTTCAGAATCTTTGTCCATTAAAGGTGTAATATGTGACTTTTCTGGTGGGTCGTCGGCCACCTGCTTTCCTCTTTGGAGTTGTATTAACTTTGCCTGGAATAT
>CM033640.1:11014180-11153224 GCA_019453435.1 Rhinogobius similis
AAATATGCCATTTATTCAACTGGTCTTAAACTTTTGATCGGGACTGTATATTTAGCAATCCATACTGGTAAATTTGTATTAAATGTGTGTCTTAAAAGGGCAGTCTTGCAAATACTTTTTAGAGGTTGCAAGTCTCCAAAGGTATGCATTCATGAGTCGGCACCACTCCAGCTTCGAATCCTCTCGTATCAAGCAGATTTCAATCAACAAACATGCGCTCTGTGGAGACGCTGCAAAACACACGCCACATTGTCTTCCCCCGACTGTCTGACTGAGCCATTTACATCGCCAATGAGCATGAAGTTCACGAAAACACACCTAATTTTGGCTTTTTCAAAGTCACCGTGCCATCTGCCTTTTCCTGTTCCGCAACAAACGCATCGGAAACGCGGCGCCGCCCCTCCCTCACCGACATCTCCCGCCGCTACAAAGTTTCCACTGTATTCCTCTCATGAATATGCTAATTGAGCATTCCTTTGCCAAATGCGTGTGATGTTGTGAAGAACTGATATAGTCCCAATAAAAAAGGGAAGTGTCTACAACTGTCTGTTAGAAGGATGTGATAAGAAAAGGACGAGGCTACTTTGCAACTATTCGCCCTCCTGTTCGGCGGAAAAAACAACATTCATATATTCTTGCATCTTGTGGCATTTTGAAAAAGACTGCCCTCTCTGACCCTACTTTTCTTCAAATGGGGAAAAATTATCCTGCCTGCGTTTGATTCATCACCTCTATCGAAGCCAATAACGATTATATCAAGGTGGTGTTAGGAGACAACGGAGGTATTTAAAGCCATTACAAGTTCAATCTCGGATGCGGTGTTGTCTTGGCGACCGTACCGACGTGTCCTCCCGGTTGTTGAAATGTCAAGTCTTTCGTTTCCAGGCAGAAGGAGTCAAGTTGTTGTTTTGTACTATATCCGAAGCTTTCCCAAACCCCCCGCTGCCCCCCTTGTCTAACCAATTTCGCTTTTTGTGTTTTTTTGCAATAATGATCCTCCTCAAAGACGCGATTAGTTCTTGAGGTCGACGTAATCTCCCATCTTTTCTTTTGTAAACAGAGTACTTGCGCTACAAAAATGAGAAAGCTATTTGTACAATCTAACAGCAGCTAATCTGAGCGTGGAGCCACTGCCTTTGGTTACAAGGTGATTAAATACATAGTAACATCTTCTCACCTTGGCTCGTCTAATTTGGAGTTAATGATGTCGTGGCCTTAATGTCAGGAGCAGAGTCTCGTAACCCGGAGTCTGAACCCGACCATAGACAGCGACGGGAATGAAACAGGATACAAAAAGGTTAATGAGAGCGACTTTCCTCAAAGGTTTTACTAGGAAATCACTTTCTGATTACACTACACCAGTCGTTTTAAATTTCTAGACAACTTTAAATCAACTCAGAGCGTGAAGTTTTAGTCGCTAGGGCTTGACGTGAACAAGTACAAAGCTGGTAGAATACTAACACAACTAGGCATGTCTCAATATCAAATTTTAGTGCTGTAATTAAAATTGTAAAAAAAAAATAATAAAACATCACAATTTAATGACTATTCACTATGATGCCCGAGCTGCCGGATACAAAGGAGTCTTTTGTCCTGAGAGCTGTTACCTTCCTCAAACTGCACTGACACACAATCTGCTGACTCTACCTGAACCCGAATCTTGCTGCTGAAGCTACACTGACTGAGACACAAAGGTGTTCCTGCAACTGGATTTGGATTTCCTTCGGGATTAATACAGTATGTTATCTATCTATCTATCTATCTATCTATCTATCTATCTATGTGTATCTATCTATCTATCTATCTATGTGTATCTATCTATCGATGCATCTATGTGTATCTATCTATCGATGCATCTATGTCTTTCTTTCTTTCTTTCTTTCTTTCTTTCTTTCTTTCTTTCTTTCTTTCTTTCTTTCTTTCTTTCTTTCTTTCTTTCTTTCTTTCTTTCTTTATTTCTGTCTTTCTTTCTTTCTTCATTTATTTCTTTCTTTCTTTCTTTTCTTTCTTCTTTCTTTTCTTTCTTTTCTTTTCTTTCTTTCTTTCTTTCTTTCTTTCTTTCTTTCTTTTCTTTCTTTTCTTTCTTTTCTTTCTTTTCTTTCTTTTCTTTCTTTTCTTTCTTTTCTTTTCTTTCTTTCTTTTTCTTTCTTTCTTTTCTTTCTTTCTTTCTTTCTTTCTTTCTTTCTTTCTTTCTTTCTTTCTTTCTTCATGGTTATTGAGACCTGCACAAAGCAACAAACACATCTTTAATTTTTGTTTATTCCTCAAATTTGTGACCAGCTTTATGAAATCAAACTTCCTGAAGAACAAAATAAAGTTTATCCGACAAGAATATCCAAATAAAAAAACAACAACATTAAAACGGTCATTTGTTGTATTTTATGTTTTGTTATGTTTTAGTTCTTATTTTGACCTTAATAATCACGATTACCAATTAACCAAATAATCTTGACATCCCTAAACACAACACAATATAGAGTCCCCCTGACCCATTTACTTTGTAGCTTAGCTATGCGCTACGTAACCTTTCAGGTCACCATGGAGATGTCTTTGCTTTAAAAATACCTTGCAAAACAGACTTCTCAGCGAGAGCGGGTCACCTCTCCACAGGTCTGACCAGTAACTTAATAATGTAAAGGCACCTCCAGGTTGACGAGAGCTCTGTTAAAGCTTATGGCAAATGAGGGAAAGGTCTTGCCGCTAAAATGTTATGTAAAGTAGACTGATTTGTGTAAAATGTTTAATGTACACGTGCAACAAGTCACAATGCACCGATTTCGTGGGCGGCTTGAAAACGGCTTTTTAGTCCGTGTAGAACTTATTTTCTGTTGAGCTCGTCTGCGCCATGTAAACTAATACAACGGGAAAAAGATGGCGGTGCCCATGACAACTTCCGGAACAAGGTGAATACTGTGGAACAAGCAAAGCAAAAGCATTTCCAACAACCAGGTGACGACCCTCCACCAGAAATGTTATATATAAATATAACAAGCCATTACAACTGTGGCTAGGAAAATTATGAATCAAATCAAATCAAACTTTATTTATAAAGCGCTTTTCATACATAGCATGTAACACAAAGTGCTTTACAGTGCATTAAAAACATTCCCATACATGGCCATTCCCTGCCCAACCGCCTCCCACCAGCCAATCAACACACACACTGTCACATAGACACCCTTACACACACACACACACACACACACACACACACACACACACACACACACACACACACACACACACACACACACACACACACACACACACACACACACACACACACACACACACACACACACACACACACACACGCAGATATACCAGTTGAGGAAGCACCATCAGAGGAGCCGTCTGCGCCAGGAGCAGAGAGTCGCCTGCAGCCGCAGGACACAGACTCAGGCCCCAGAGGAGAGATGAGGCAATAAATAAATAAATAAATAAATAAATATGGGTAATTAATAAATAGAACTAGAGTAAAACTTGGAAATAAATACATATAAAACAGTCAGCCTAAAATAAGTAAACACAATAAATAGGAAGGATAAATATAACAAATACATAAATTAAATATTAATCAAAAGCTAGACTAAAAAGGTGGGTCTTGAGCCTGCTCTTAAAAACCTGAACGCTTTCTCTGCTCCTGAGGTTCTCCGGCAGGCCGCTCCACAGACGAGGGCCGTATTACTGAAAAGATGCCTCGCCGTGAGTGTGTGTCCTGACTTTGGGAATGACTAGGAGCCGGCTGCCGGAGGAGTGCAGGGACCGCGAGGGTTCATATGGTAAAAGCAGTTCTGAAAGATAAGAAGGCCCAAGACCATTCAGACATTTATAAACCAGTAAAAGAACCTTAAAATCGATCCTGAAACACACAGGGAGCCAATGCAGTAATTTTAAACCGTGTAATGTGGTCCCGCCCTGGTCTTAGTCAGACACGTGCTGCTGAGTTTTTGTAATAATTGCAAACCTGCAATACTCTTTTGGGAAGACCAGAGAGCAGGGCATTACAGCAGTCTGCACGACTGGAGATGTGCATGCATCAGGGTCTCCGTGTTGGCCCGAGAGAGAATGGGGCGAACTCTGGCTATATTTTTTAGATGATAAAAACCTATTTTTGTGATGTTCTTGATGTGCGGGATAAAAGTCAGCTCAGAGTCAAAGATAACGCCCAGGTTTTTTACTTGTGCTGATGGATTAAAAGACTGTGCTTGCAGTTTGAATAAAAGTTTCTCTCTCTGGGCCTCAGGACCGATGACTAAAACCTCAGTTTTGTCCTCGTTAAGCTGGAGAAAGTTTTCTGCCATCCAGGATTTGATGTCTAAAATGCAGTTAAAAAGAGCATCCATTGGCCTGGTGTCATCAGGAGACATGGAGATGCAAAGCTGCAGATCATCAGCATAACTGTGTAAGTTGACTCAATGTCTCCTGATGACACCACCAAGAGGGAGCATGTAGAGGTTAAAAAGCACAGGACCTAAAATTGAGCCCTGGGGCACACCACATGCGATTTTATGGACCTTGAGGAGCAGGTATCTAAACTTACCATGAATGTTCTGTCTGTGAGATAAGAAGTAAACCATTTGTGCACAGTACCAGAGAGGCCCACCAGGTGCTTGAGTCTGTTTAAAAGAATAGTGTGGTCTACTGTATCAAAGGCAGCGCTCAGATCCAGTAGAACCAACACTGTCACCTGTTTAGAATCATAATTTAACCTAAAATCATTTAAAATCTTTGTCAAGGCTGTCTCGGTACTGTGGTTTACCCTAAAACCAGACTGATATTCCTCAAAAATGTTGTGTGTGTTTAAGAAATAATTAAGTTGAGTAAAAACAAGTTTTTCTAAAATTTTGCTTAAAAATGGTAAGTTAGATACCGGTCTGTAATTGTTAAAATCATTGTGTCTAATTGTTTCTTCTTCAGCAGAGGCCTCACCACCGCCGCTTTAAAGGCAGTGGGAAAGACCCCTGTCTGAAGAGAGCAATTCATCATGTTTAAAAGCTCCTCCCTAAAAGATCCATAAAATGACTTAAAAAACCTTGTAGGAACTGGATCTAAAAGACATGTGGTGGGTCTCACTGAGGAGAAAACTTTATCAAGACTCTCAGCATTAACCAGGACAAAACTGTCCAGTGTTTCCTCCGGTAAAGACAGACAATCAGATGTGTTAAAAGCAGTTGATTGACTGGATAAGATGTTACATCTGATAGTGTCTATCTTCCCCATGAAGTGGTCCGCAAACGCTTCGCAGAGAGAGTCCGTGGGAGTAAAATAATAAGTGCTAAAATTAGGGTTTAAAATATTGTCAATGGTTGAGAAAAGGACTTTGGAATTATTTTTATTGTTGGTGATTATTTTGGCAAAATAGTTGTTTCTTGAATTTCTAATTGCATTGTTAAATATTCTTTGTTGATTATTGAAGAGTTGGTGATTTATTGTTGTTTTGTTTTTTCTCCATCTTCTCTCTGCAACCCTGCACTCTCGTTTTAATTTTTTGATTTTCTCATTCTTCCATGGAGGTGTCGGTTTAGTCGCAGTCTTTTTTGTTTTAAGGGGGGCAATGAGATCGAGGGCTGATCGAAGTCGACTGTTAAAATTGTCCGTAATAAAAATCAGTATGGGGCAGGTAAGACTATTTGATTTTTTTTCTAAACCTCAATAAAGTTTGCAGCCACTTCAGGGTCAGATGGCGCTCTCACAGTTCGCACAGAGGTCTCTCTCTGAATAAAACCAGTGATATTAAAAACACACAGTAGTGGTCAGACACAGTTAAAAGCCGAGCAACAGAGGACACACTGGTGGACAGGCCATGGGTGATGACCAGGTCCAGAGTGTGTCCTCTGTTGTGAGTCGGCTGTGTGACGTGCTGGGTAAAATCCATATAATTTAGAATGTTTAAAAAGTCATTTGAAAAAGAATCTAAGACATCGATGTGCAGATTAAAATCACCGGCTAAAATTATATGCTCATAAGAATTGTGTAAAATTGATAAAAAGTCTGAAAATTCATTGATAAAAAGACTGCATTTCTTTGGTGGTCTGTAAACGATGACACATAAAATTTGGGGATTGCTAAAAACAATGGAGTGATATTCAAAGCTTGTAAAATTGTTAAATAAAACAGGTTTGGTGGCCAAAGTGTTTGTACTTATAGAGGCAGTGCCACCTCCCCTTTTACCACTCCTTGTTGAAAAAGCAAAGTTAAAATCAGGTGGAGAGGCCTCAGTGAGAACAACTTGCATAATCCGCATTCCAGCCAGGTTTCTGTTAAAAACAAACAATCAAGTTTGTGGTCTAAAATGATATCATTTATAATAAAAGATTTGTTCAGCAGAGAGCGGACATTAAAAAGAGCCATATTGATTGTGAGTGGGGACTGGGGACTAGGAGGTTGTTGTGGATAGGTTTTCTGAGGATATTTTAGGTTATTTTTGTTAACTGATGATTTATTGAAGGATTTATGGTTTGTCCGCTCTCTGCTGATAATTACTGTAATGAGTTGTGGTTGGTTATATTGTCATGCTGACTGTAGAGTGAGTTCGATGTTGTGGGTTCGATGCTGTCTCTTACTGTTTAAGTCACTAACTTAAACAGTAAGAGACAGTGACTAGGACGTAAACATTTTTTAGTCAAATTTAAGTTCATTTCGAAACATTCAGTAGACAAAAAGTTATCTTGTCAGAGGTATATGTTGTAAAATATATCTGGCACAGTCTGTGGCTAGAGAATGGCATCTAAAGCATTATGAGCCACGTTGAAGTACAGCGCAATCATCTATAATCCGAAACTTTACAAGGCAAATAAAAAAGTCTCAAAGCAAGTAGCTGTTATATGACCAATCATTTAGACCATTCAATCCCTTGCAGTTCTCATTATCCACAAATGTTTGCTTCCACAAGTTATTTTTTCCCACGGCGCTGAATACCTTTGGAAGCCATGAATAAATTCCACCAGAAAAGGGCCTCCAATAACGCTCCTCGTGTCTTTGTGGCTGCACACTTCCTTTGCTCATGGTACCAGCAGCTTTGAGGCACGCGCCGGGCTCAGTGGGGAGAACAATGGTGCTTGATTCACAATCAGGCAGCTGCGTCCAGAGCCAGCTGTTTCCCACACGCCGCCGCGGCCCCCAGACCCAGGCGCGCGCCGCAGGGGTCCGCCAGTGAGCAGCGGACTATGCGGAAGGAAGGAAGCCAAGCTGCTGCATGCTCCACCAGAAAAAATTACTCCAATTAGCTTGTACACCAAGAGTTCCCTCCAAATTTCCATCTAGATTTTGATGTAAGAAAATAAATGTTTAGCGGTTTACAGGCTGTCTGAAAGCACAATGAAGTGGATTAAAGCAATCACAGCAAACATTTTTCTCAATCTTTGCCAAGTTTTCACAGGTATTCTTTATTTACTTTATTACTCCTATTTACAAAATTAATTAAACTTCTGCTAGTTTCACTGAGGTTTGAGCATATTGCAATCGTCTGAAGCAATAGTCCTCAACTAATGCTAATATACTAATCGATTAACCAAATGATTATTTTTTTTAGAATTATTTCGTTGTTTTGAACACAACAGGCCTCCCCAAATAATTAACACTTTTCATTTCCTTCCAATGTAATTACTGCTCAAGCTGAGTGCTAAAACCCCTTTTCTCAGTATGTTTTAGAGTCTATAGACCATTAGCATTAATTTGATTATTTATTTAGTTGAGCGTTATTTCAATAATTAATTTGCTGAGTTTGAGTCATTAATTAACATGTTGCAGCCCTGTTCTAATAACCATCTTTGACATTCACAACCCACAAACAAACCAAGCAGGATCCCTGAAAAATCATAAAGTAGCCTTGTTTAGTTGCATTTTTATGACAAAGATCAAGATACATTAATATGGTACGCCAACAAATAGTAATCTTCATTTATTTACCATTGCATTTGCAAGTCTAATGCATATTTATTTGTACTTTTTCCCAGTACCGCTGGTCTAAGAGCTTGAAACACACTTCCTCCCACACGAGAATTGTGTTTGGTAAGTTTAAGAAAATTCAACTCAAGAACTGCCTTTAAAAGTTTTATGTAACTTTTCAGACAGGGGCTCCGCTACCTGCTTGTCTCTAACGGAGATACTGCTATGCCAGACACAGCAATAACATCTCTATGAGTACAAGAAGGTAGCCAACCCTCCATCAAAAAAGTTACATAGTGGACATTTAAATTGGACTTTCTACCTGTTAGAGAAAATAACTTTTCTCCCCCATACAAGTCAAACACTGCCAGCTCAGCCTTTGTTATCTTGTCATCAGAGGTACATGACTCCCAACATCGGAAGCAGAGCCAGACTGGACCAGACCAGACTGGAATGCACAATCGCAATGTCTTAAGGTTCATGTCTTTGGGTTCCGGTTTCTCCTACATTGGAACTCCAGCCTCATCGTCTTGCCTCTTGTTTCAACTCTCGGGCTACTTCAGTTTATTCTACAACACTAACAACATTTTGATTCCGGACTGCCCTTCGTGCCAAGAAAGGACAAACAACGCCGTTAACATGCTTCGAAAAATCTTCTCGAGGTAAACATTTCGAAGCAAATGCGTCTTTAGACAGAGGGAGGAAGCAGAAATACCTTTAGAAAACCCACATATACACAAGGAGAACATCCTGGCCCAGAATAGCCCTTCCATCCTCGGATAAAAGTACACCGACCATCAATGCACAGCTCATAAATACACCTTCCTATTTATATTGGCGCTGCACGCGGTCTGATTGCTTCGGTATCCGTGGTAGCAGCCCTTTTCCAGTGAATCTTCGCTCGCTAAACGCCTTCTTCCCCTCCTCTTCCTCCTCCCCCCCGGTCTCCAGTCCGCGCCAATCTCCTGCCCATCTCGGCATCAGACTAAAATATCTGTGATGAAGACATCTGCCGGACAGCTTGTCAGGGGGGCTGGAAATGGAAATGGAGAAACTGCAGCGATCTGAACGATGTGTCTGTGCCAGAATTACAGAGTTCTTCATTACAGGCGAGGATGGACAGATATGACGTTGAATGAAAAATACATATCTGACTATCTGACATATCCTCTAAGTACTACACAGCAGCACTACACGCTCATTAAGGCGGGAGGAAGCCCTGGGAGAACAGTTAAACCAATAAACTTCTCAAGGCCTATCAGCACAGGACAAAATGTGTAAAAGGACTTACAAAATGCTAAGTTGGAAAACCGTCAACATTATATCTCAAAAAAAAGACACAAATAAAGTCTTATCAAAAGTAGAAAAAATAATCAGACAGAAAGTAAAAAAGGATGTCTGTTTATGTCTCTATGAGAGAAAAAATCATTGGGAGAAATTTATTCAATGAAATACTAAAACATCTTTAGTAGCAAATACATATATTATTATGTTGGGAGCACAAATGCACAAAAAAAAAAAAAATAAGTTGAAGAAAAAAGTGATGACTATAGTATCCCTCTTTAACCAATCAGAGGGTGGGGTGTCAAACTCATTTTGAGAGGGGGCCGAATTTAGAAAATCAGAGCCGGTCAGGAGCCGCAATAGAGACAGACATAAATTGCACTAAAATACATTTTCCTTACCCACAAAATCTACATAGGAGATATTAGTTACTCGAAGTTTTACATTTACAAGGTATATTTGGTATATTTTAGAATTTAGAAATGACAATGACAATGACAAACTAGCTTTTAGTATGTTGTATTATCATGTATATATTAATTAAATTATGTATTATTAGGTCCAATAAAGAAGGCCCAAAGTCACTGGGATAGGCTCCAGTCACCTGCGACCCCTAACGGGAATAAGCGGTAGAAAATGAATGAATAAATGAATGAATGAAGGTCCAATAATTACTGATGCAGTAAAAGTATACACTCTCAGAGGAGGGTGATAGCGTTAGTTTCCTCTCTCCATCCAAAAGTATACAAAGCAATCTCAACTGTTTCAAATGAATCAGACATTAAATAAACCAGGCTACCGCGAAGTACATGGATCGTATGGTCTTTCCTCATATTTCATACTGCATGACAGAGTGGGCACAGGCAGCTCCCTGACACTGAGCACACTGGTTCCTTTTACAATCAGTCAATAAAGACTATAGATTTAATAAGAGAAAAAAACTAAATAAAAACATCCACCACCACCACCACCACCACTGCAATATACTTATGACGTTAATAAAGCTTTAGTAAATGCACTCTCTTAAACCAATCAGTTGCATTCACGTTCTAAAATTTGATGGTCACATCCTCAGATGGAGGGCAGGGGGCTATGTAACTCTGTGAGACATTTACTGTTTTTGAAAGAAATCCGAAATATAAATCCACAAATGTTGAACCGTCTTATTATTTGTAAAGGATTGGGTCAACGAACATGCAATATTAATCTTATGCTTATGCTTTCAACTGACAGCAAACACGTCTCCGGAGATGAATAAGGGCACCATTTTCTTAGGCTATTGTAAAAAAAAATTAAAAATAATAATAATGTCTGTTTATGCTAGTGACAGGGAAGACGCTGAAATTTTTGTTTCATGTAGATAGGTCTAATCATTACAGAGATATGAACCATAAACCAAGCATTCTAGAATGTTGAAGTGTCACGTGAACGCAACCTATATTCAAATGCATTAATAATCTAGCACCAGAGCCACTTAGTGCATTTACTCAGAGACAAACCAACAACAGAATCACTAGAAGCACCTTTTATAATAACTGTACAATGCCACAAAGTAAATGAGCTAACTACCCACTGAATTCAAGTCCATATCAGAGCGTAAGTTGTACACCTCGAGGCTCAAGTCTTGCTGAAAAGATGAACCAAAGTTGAACTCACCTGTAAATATTGTATACTGTATTTATCTGTTTGAAAGTGGTCTGAAATGTTGAACTACACTGTTGCAATATGGGTTTAAAGATTGTTTTTATCAAGTTTTTAACGGTTACAGCCCAACCAGGGCCAGGAGTTGCACATAGAGGTGGGAGATATTTACAAAAATGGTCAAAAAAAGTCACACAATATCATGTAAATCCAACAGAAAAATATGTTTAAGTGTCTAAGTTTAGGTTTAATCATCAGACAAATGAAAAATGTTGCTAAAATGAATCGCAATGTGCAGAAATATCACCTTTTTTGAAAGTTTACAACATTTTACTCCGCTATTTTTCTATCATTCGTCACCGTAAACTCCACATTCACATTTGCATATCTTAAAAACCACATTCATAATATTATCTAAATTCCAATGCCTTGCCCACCAATATGAAGCCATGACTGCACTATAACAGGCAGCGCTTTTGTCACTAGGAGCGTGCTATAATTTTTTTTTTTTTTTACATTTTTATTAGCTCGGATATTTGGCATTCCAATAAAACTCATCTTGTCATCTTTTTTTGGCAGTACAGACACCACTGCAGCTCTCCAGATGAGGAAAATCTGAGCTAATCAAAAATTAGGGGTGCCATTTTGCATCTGCCACTCACCATTTCAGACTGTGAGTGCCTATACTGTCTCTGAGCTCGCTCCCCGCTCGTCCAGAGACTCACGCACACACAGATATGGACTTGTAGGGCCTCGTTTGAAGCTACAGAGGGCTGGAATCAACACTGTAAACCAAGTATAGGGAAGAGCGGCGAATAAACTGAAGCGCTGTTTATCTGCCTAATTTATTTCCCCTCTGCAATTAAATGTTCCTCCAAAAGCAAGGCAAAACAAGTCAATTTATAAAGTTTAAACTGCAGCAGGGATTCTAAAAGTCATGGCCCTTAGTCTTAATGGAGTAATGAATTTGGACAGAAATACTTTAAAGCAAACCAAACTGCAAGGTTAGTGTTAAGTACTGTATAATAAATGTTACTCAGGTTACTTCTATGGCTTCTACAAATGATCATATTGAAAACTAATTCATTCATTCATTCATTCATTTTCTACCGCTTATTCCCGTTAGGGGTCGCAGGTGACTGGAGCCTATCCCAGTGACTTTGGGCCTTAGGCGGGGTACACCCTGGACAGTGGCCAACTCGTCGCAGGGCTAACACAGAGAGACAGAGACATTGACAGACAACCATTCACTCTCACATTCATTCACTAGGGACAATTTAGAGTTGTCAATGAACCTACACAGTCATGTGTTTGGACGGTGGGAGGAAGCCGGAGAACCCGGAGAGAACCCACGGTAACACGGGGAGGACATGCAGACTCCACTCAGAGAGATCGTGTGATGTTGGGGTGGTTCAGAATTCGAAACCACGATGTTGGGGTGGTCTGTGATTCGAACCCACGATCTCCTTATTGAGAGGCAGAAGCTCTAGCCGCTCTGCCACCGTGCACCCCTGAAAACGAATTACTAACATTAAATTCCATATATAAAAAAAGTACTCGGTTAAGTATAGAACCTTTATAAACATTCTCAAGTCTGGAATTGAGGAAACAGTGAGTTGGAACATAAATTCAATGCACAAGTTATGGTTTAGCCACAGAATATCACAAATGTGAAAAATCACTCAGCTGCTGTATTTGTGAGTGATATGAGTACTGTACTACTACTGTATTTGACATTATTTTGTTTATTTAATAGGCTGTTATTATAAACAGCTAATGTTTGTGTTAAAGGGTCCATCACTTTGCTTTCTCACACAATAGTTTTTCCTTTGCCTAAAAGGTTCCACGAAATGATATAAACTTACCTATATTGCATTCATCCAGTTAAGAGTTTGTTTTATTGTCCAAAAACTACATAGTTTGCTGCTTGTCTCCTGGAGATTGTTTTTATTACATCTCCATGAAGAACTGAATATTTCATACCCTCTGCCAGCAAACTGCACAGTGCCCCTGACAAGGCAAAAAACAAATACTGACCCAGTTTAGTTTAGTTTAGATTATTACATATTATACTGCTATAGAATAAACTGAAGTAGCCAGAGAGTTGAAACAAGAGGCATCATGTTGTAGTTCTTACATACAATACGTTTATTTTCTTATATTCGGAGACATGAACCCTAACCCCCAATTTCCACATCATGCATCAGCTTAGATCGCACCAAACAGGAAAGAGAACACGAACTACATCTGGGTTTCCAAAACAAAAACTGTTTAGTCGGACCACATTTTGTCTGAATAATAACACATATTAAACTTTTTGTTACCCAGTAGGCAAATATTGTTCACAATCAATACCACCCGACACATGTAAATGGTTGTAAATCTGTTAGGTACAGTTTTAGGCGATGTCATTTTATCAATGCTCTATTCATCCGCCAAGTTGTAGCTAAATTATTGTTAAAAATACCAAAAAAAAAACATATCAGTTAATAATTGAAATGCCTTTCGGGACTTTTCAACATTCTGATGACATTTTAAAGCAGGGGTGTCCAAACTTTTTCCATCAAGGGCCACATATTGAAAAATAGACCAAGCGGAGGGCCACAATATCAACTGTGAAACACTCAAAAAGGTTACGTTAACCTGATGTTTGAAGTACCACCACACTTCAATTCAGTCTCGATGCCTTAATATCAGGTCTGCCTCGCAGCGGAATGTTAGTTATTTAGGTTACAACTGTAGAAAATTTGTAAAAAGTACTTCTCAGGGCAATGTGGGCCAATTCACCAGGAAGCCTGAGGGCCAAGAACAATTGGTCCAAGTGCCACATTTGGCCCCCGGGCCGTAGTTTGGACATGCCTGTTTTAAAGGATCTATAGAAAAATAAGTCATAATGGTCCCGTCTACATCACTCCATGTACATACTTTTAACTACTTTGGCACTGTGGAATGCACCTTGATAAATGAGAGAAGAAGTCGTGCTAATATTCATCCCACAAAGCGCTTGTACTTGGATAAAAGCGGGTTATTTCCCATATAACCAACGCCAGGAGCTTCTACTGGCTTTTCTAAGACAACAAAGGTTTAAGGAGCTGTAGCCGAGTGCTTTTATTAAGCTTTGAGCAACACCTATGAATTATTAAGAGTGATTCTATAGACCATCAAACCATTAGGTCGCGAGTAAAGGCGTTCTGGAGAACATTCAGAAATTCCTCATTGCCCCCTGCTTTTTTTTGGTGTTCATTTTAACAGCACTTTGACGTGATTGAACAACTATGAAGTTTTAAATTCGGGTCCTTTTGAATATTTTAAAAGCCGCGGCGGCAGTTAAAGCTCCATTAAAGCGCAGCGGCTGAACTTGTAGCACTCTGCATTATAGACGACATAACAAGGTATTTATTGTACTTACCTGACAGAGAAAAGGAGCCGGAGAGAGTAAGAAAGAAAGAAAGAAAGAAAGAAAGAAAGACAGGGGTCATGTTTGAGTGAAGGGAAAATTGTGAAAAGTGACTTGAAAGAGTGTTCCAGACAAGATAAATACCTGCAGCTTTGTCACAACTAAAGTAAGTGCAAGATTTAATGGTGTTCACTTCAATGCAGGAAGTCAGAGCGTTTTCTATAGCGCTATATGATATTATTGAGACATCTATAACGTCTGTCTAGCTTCAAAAAGTCCGTATAACCATCTACCTCTGCTTCATTCAAAGTAATTTCAATCGAAGCACCAGACTTAAATGCCCTGTCGTATATTCTATATTAATCGTATGTAGGCTATCTTCTGTTTGTTTTTTGGATTAACATTGATGATTTAAGGGTACAATATCTGACTTAACAAATGTATTAAATGCTAATGTGTGTATGTTTTTTGTACTAAATAATTCATTGCAGTTCATATTTTATTTATGGCATGTTTCACTGATAAAAAGAGTTTACTGGGACTATTGTGACAGGCCTATCGTCATGACAACCCCCAGGTGAGTCCTTTTTCAATCCATTTGTTTTAGAATGCGCCTTTTGACGAGCTGCCTAAAGCCCAACGTCACTGGGATAAGCTCCAGTCACCTGCCACCCCCAACGGGAACAAGCGATAGAAAATGAGATTTTAAAATGCTAAATACTAAATAAGGTGTCTACTCGGTATTCCGGGTATAACAATATATTAAGCGAATCTCATGGAACCATAATATCGCAATATTAAGAATTCGTCGATGTAAACCCTCATTCGTCCAGGTGTGGTCCATCGTAGAAAGGGTTTCAGAGGTTGTCATCCGGACGCTGTTAAAGATCGAGACGTTTCGACTTTTATCCCAAAGTCATTGTCAATCAGAGAGCTGGTATGGGAACATGGTCTTATATGCTACTCTAAGTACTGGGAGTCACTCCCAGGGAGGAGTCACTGAAACCTGTCTTGTAAGAAAATTGTTTGTTTGTCACCTGGGACTTGATTAATAGGTCTATCTTGTTGATTAATGGTTGGCCTCACCTAGTTTCACCTGTGACTAAGGTCTATTGTTATTGATAGTTGGCTGTAGCTCCCTCCTCACTGCTGATTACCTCATTAGCATTTGACTGGTCTATTGATCTGGACCAAGGTGTCAGGATGCTGTCATAAATTTTGGCTAAATTAAATCTTAAGCCCCCATTCCTGTTTAGAGAAGGATTTTCTTTTTACAAAAATGGCTTCCTTAACTCCTCTTTCAAAACCAGTTCTTCTTCTGCTCAAAATCTTCACCTCACTGTCCTCAAACAGTGATTTGTAGCTTTAGGTGCAGATGGACCGCACTATGGTCTGGTGGCGGAAAATCTTCTGTGTTGGTACAGCCTTATGTGCAATGGCTGTTTTGTTTCTCCTATGTAACGTTCTTTACAACTATCCTCACTGCACTCTATCGAATAAACTACATTGCTCTGTTTCTCTGTCGGCCTCTTGTCCTTGGGTGGACCAGTTTCTGTTTAAGTGTGTTGCCAGGTTTGAAATGAACAGGGATGTCGTGTTGCTTAAAATCCTTTGAAACTTCTCAGACAAGCCCGAGACATAAGGGATAGTGACCCCCTTCTGCTGAGGTCTTTTTCCTTTCTGTCCTGTTTCTTGGCTCTTCTGACTTTGTTGAAGGCCCAGTTGTGGTATCCACAAGCTGAGAGGGCACGATGGACGTGTTCTTCCTCCTTCTTTCTCCCCTCAGAGCTGGTGGGTACTTCATGGGCTCTGTGTTGCAATGTCCTAATCACTCCCAACTTGTGCTGCAGTGGGTGGTTAGAATCGAATAATAGGTACTGGTCTGTGTGTGTGGGTTTCCTGTATACTTCTGTCTCGAAGGCTGCCTTCCTCCTCTCTGATTGTGGAGCAATCAAGAAACGACAACCGTTATCCTTAGCATCTTCTCGGTGAACTTAATGTATACATCCAACCCATTGATATGCTCAGAGAACGTTTCCAGCTCTTGTTTCTTGATTATCACAAAGGTATCATCCACGTAACGCAGCCAGAGGCTCGGAGGTGTGCCCAGGAAGGAGGTCAGAACCTTCTTCTCGAAATGTTCCATATATAGGTTGGCTACGATCGGCGATCCACGGCTGTGCTATGGGCTCTCCGGTCTCGCTGGAAACGTTCTCTGAGCATATCAATGGGTTGGATGTATACATTAAGTTCACCCGAGAAGATGCTAAGGATAACCGGTTGTCGTTTCTTGATTGCTCCACAATCAGAGAGGAGGAAGGCAGCCTTCAGACAGAAGTATACAGGAAACCCACACACACAGACCAGTACCTATTATTCGATTCTAACCACCCACTGCAGCACAAGTTGGGAGTGATTAGGACATTGCAACATAGAGCCCACGAAGTACCCACCAGCTCTGAGGGGAGAAAGAAGGAGGAAGAACACGTCCATCGTGCCCTCTCAGCTTGTGGATACCACAACTGGGCCTTCAACAAAGTCAGAAGAGCCAAGAAACAGGACAGAAAGGAAAAAGACCTCAGCAGAAGGGGGGTCACTATCCCTTATGTCTCGGGCTTGTCTGAGAAGTTTCAAAGGATTTTTAAGCAACACGACATCCCTGTTCATTTCAAACCTGGCAACACACTTAAACAGAAACTGGTCCACCCGAAGGACAAGAGGCCGACAGAGAAACAGAGCAATGTAGTTTATTCGATAGAGTGCAGTGAGGATAGTTGTAAAGAACGTTACATAGGAGAAACAAAACAGCCATTGCACATAAGGCTGTACCAACACAGAAGATTTTTCACACCGACCGCAGAGTGCGGTCCATCTGCACCTAAAAGCTACAAATCACTCGTTTGAGGACAGTGAGGTGAAGATTTTGAGCAGAGAGAAGAACTGGTTTGAAAGAGGAGTTAAGGAAGCCATTTTTGTAAAAAGAGAAAATCCTTCTCTAAACAGGAATGGGGGCTTAAGATTTAATTTAGCCAAAATTTATGACAGCATCCTGAAACCTTGTTCTAGATCAATAGACCAGTCAAATGCTAATGAGGTAATCAGCAGTGAGGAGGGAGCTACAGCCAACTATCAATAACAATAGACCTTAGTCACAGGTGAAACTAGGTGAGGCCAACCATTAATCAACAAGATAGACCTATTAATCAAGTCCCAGGTGACAAACAAACAATTTTCTTACAAGACAGGTTTCAGTGACTCCTCCCTGGGGGCAGGACTCCCAGTACTTAGAGTAGCATATAAGACCATGTTCCCATACCAGCTCTCTGATTGACAATGACTTTGGGATAAAAGTCGAAACGTCTCGATCTTTAAACAGCGTCCGGATGACAACCTCTGAAACCCTTTCTACGATCGCAATATTAATTTCACGTGACAATATTTACTGTGATACTGCTGAGAGAGACAAACATAAATGCAGAAATGTAACTTACTTCTGCAAAGGATCATGGTCTATACAGTTCCTTATGTTTTTTAGTTATTGCTGCAACAAAACAGTAAATGGAGCTTACAAATCAATATACCATGACAGCTCAAAATATTGTTGTGAAACTTTTGACCATATTTCGATTACTGTTACATCCCTAATTCTGACTACAGTGCGACACCCGGTCCCTGCACCAATAGGACCATTTCTCTACAATCTCTCCAACCTTCTAAAATTCTACTGTGATAAATGTATTTACCAGTAGTGACTCAGCATCTTATCAGGCTGTTCCATGGCTTCTGTTTACTTTTCAGATTGTTTTGGCTAAAGAATCTATATGGATGTTTTGCACGCTTCTACACAAACTTTTTGCTTATAAGATTCATTTTTTGACTTTCGATCCCGAGCTCTATAGCATATTTTAAAGCAAAGATCTACTTCTTTTCGCTCAGCAGCCCGTATTGAATTCAAATTGAGCAGTTTTTATGCTTCTACTTATAGGTTACGCATTTGCATACTTTCGCTTTTCTCTTTAGACATGGCCTAAACAACTATTAATCCGATGCATCCCGCTCTATATATTTCTCTCTCGGGCTAAGTCCCAGGCCTCAGCCCAGTTCATTAGCGTTACCTTCACCCACCGCTAAAGCCGCGCATGTCTGTGTAGGTCTGATGTAAATGGAGACGGATGGGGGAGAGTGAGCTCATTCCAGTCACAGGTAGCTCTCCAAGCTGTCAGAGCAGCAGCAGCGGCACCCGCACACGGCGTCTCTCATCTTCCCCCCAATCGCCCCCTTCTTCCCCCGGGGGCAGCATCTGAAGCCGGCTCCCTCTCTAATTACCCATGGGCCTCCCTAATGCTCCAGCTGTTTGGACAAGTGGGACCGCTCCGGAGCAGGAGGTGCAGAGCGGCGCGGGAGAAAGTTTGGGTGTGAAGCAGATCCTGATTAAAAGTTTTAAAAGGGGTTGAGGAAACAATGCGGCCACTGTCGAGTTTGAGAGATGCCGTCTGAAGTTTAAATTGGAGATTGACTGATGTATTGCACTTTTCAGCGTATCTTACCTTAATTCTCCAGCACAGCCTGATATTTAGTTTTGGGTAAGCTGATGCCTAAAGAATACGCCTAAAGCTTTAAATTGTCAAGGGTGAACTGCACAAAATGTGACTGCACTGCTTTCTTATCAGATTCATAGAAAAACATTTAAAACGTTTGTGGATGGGTTTGTGGTCAATTTGAATTACATAATTTGGCACTACATATTGCCCCAAAATATTGGCAGAGCTTATTGGCTGTCAGTTTGTCTGGATTTAGCATCGGCATCAGCCATGATCCGCATTGGTCGATCTCTAGTTTAAAAGACCATTTTATAGAAACAAAGTTAAATTGATAATAAATAATAACAATAATAAACAAGTACATTGTAGGGCTGTAGTCGACTAAAGAAATTCTTGGTCGACTGAAGGCCTGTCCTATCAACCGATTAGTCGACTAAAAAGGGGGTGTGGCAAAAATATCAAAACTATGAAGTATCTCCATGTATCTGTACCTAAACTGCATCCAAAGGACCACAATTACACTAGAATTCACGCAAAAACAACTACTTTACTACAGAAAAGTACTAGGAAACTGTGTTGGACTCCAAAATCTCCAACTAAATCACTCCATATTTTCTCTTCTTTGCAGTTTTTTTCCCCACATAAGTCCCTTAAATCTAAATAAAATAATTAGTCGACTAATAAAAATGTTGGTCAACTAAGACAGCATTGACTGATTAATCAACTAAACAACTAAAGGATAACAGCATTCTACATTGTAAAAAAACCTCAAAAACTTAAATGAAAAAAATAAAATTCTGGGGAACAGTTAGGATTTTTATTTTATTTTATTTTTGTGGGCACTCATTTTTGGGAGTATTCTGAAAACAATAGTCATACGATATTATGTCGGTCCAACACAAATGTGTTAAAACGTATTATCTGAGGTTAAATGATCAAACAAAACGAATCACAAAAGTGTAGTAATATCATCATGCAGCCTTTTGGGGGATTTTACAGCATCACTTTCTTCAATTTTACTTTTAATCAGCGCTTTGTGTTGCATTTTTTATTATAATCGTTATACTCAATATTCAAATTAAGCTTTATCTTCAACAACATTCACATTATTATCTAAATTTCAATATAATGCCCACATTTATTTTATACTTATACTTTTATACTGTATTCACATTTGGAGAAATAGTGGCTATGAGAAGTAGTTATAGTGTGATTAATATCTTGTTTTGTCTTTGCGAACGTTTTCTCTGACGTGACAATGTACTTTTACTTGAATTGAAACTTAGAAAACTTCAACTGAGGAAACATGTTCAGAACAGGCTTAAAAAAAGTTGAATCTCTCTACTTTGTATGTCCCTCTTGTTTGGAATTCACGAGTGCTACTTCTAAAACCATACTTGGATTTTGACAAGTGTTCCCCGGGGAGGTATGCAGAACACATTTGAGCGACAGAAGCATTGATCTCCTCCACTCAACTGTTTGCCGAACGGATTAAACGATCGGCAGTCTGACGAGCGACGGGCTGACGCTGATTGACTGATCGGCGGCTAACTGGAGCGGACCTCCGACAAACACCGGGGCTAAATTGCTTACAAACGGACCGCTCGCCCTGGCTGCAGGTGAGGGCGGTAGAGGGGGGCGTCGTAGGGGTCGTGGCGTGCGGGCTCACCGTCTCGGCGCTGGCGGTCCACGGTGGTCGTCTTGCCCGCTCCGGAGCCGATGTAGAGGAAGCCGTCCATGAAGGGGGAGGAGTCTGACAGCGAGGCGTAGTCCGACCACTGCTCCAGACGCGGGAAATCTGCAGTGAAAGAGACACTTTAATGCTCTGACTGAAGTGTGACAGAACAACTTTGATAGTTTTCATCGTTTTAATGTTTCATGGCCGAATTGTCTCGATTTCTGACAATTTACAACTTTCGGCTAGAGTAAAAAGAATCCAATCAAACTTTATTTGTAGAGCACTTTAAGGCAGAACGAAGTAGCTTTAGCGATAGAGCTCCCCCTGCAGAGCGAAAAAGTGTTAGTCACATACAAAATTTCACGTTGCCAAATTTAAATACAAGAGACATAGTTTCTAGGAGAGTCTTTGGGTCGATGTCGACAGCAGGGGGAGACGATGGACACTTCAAAACGCTCCGAAAAAACATAAACATTACAGGGAATTACTAAGATGTTTCATAAGGCAAAAATATTACCTTGTTCTCCTTTAAAAACAAACAAAAAAATGTTGACTAAAATGCTTAACACAAATCAGTCTAAGAAAATGTAAAACAACAAAAAAATTAACTCGGAAATTAAGAATGGGGGATATATCGGTTCTACTATCGCCAAATATTGGGAAAAAATAAATAAATAAAATGGAAATATAAGAGCATTTAGGCAAAAAAATATAGCCGTACATTTATAGAATCATGCAACAAATAATTTTATATCCCATATAAATAAATTCTGTTGTTTGTTATTATTATATATGTATATGTATATTATTATTTGTAACTTTGCTTCAACTTTAAATAGATTTGTGGGTCTTTCTATGGAGTTTACAATCAAAATATTGGTATCGCAAATATCGCTTATCGGCAACAGCAGAAAGCCAAATATTGGATATCGGCATCAGCTAAAAATATAAATTAAAAATCCATATCGGGACATCCCTACTATAAACACATATTTAAAAACAACAAAGTCTCAAATCTCAAACTGTGTTCAAAGTCAAAGATAAAGGGGTGTTTTAAAAGAAGACTTCAAATCAGAAAGTGAGACCATTTGTCTAATTTGGTGCACAGGGAGCTCAGAGTTTTGGTCCAGCAACAGATGAAAAAGAGATCTGGTCCTATTTGAAACATAAATATGAGCATAAATAAACCAATTTGAAAATCAATTTGAAGAGAAATGGGGAGCCAGTGCAAAGATTTTAAAATTGTAAAAATGTGCCAGTTTAGAAATGGCATGACATGATGTAGAAATGACCAAAAAGAAGTTGAGAATATTGGAGGCAGCTACAATACAGTTATTTCTGTTCACAAAAGCCATTATAAAACCAAATTCATCTTGTAACTTTTGCTGAGAGCAGATAGGAAAAGAAAATCGGAGATATTTGACTTTTTGAGCAAAAAGCTATGAATTTTACTGCTTCAAAGAATGAGGCAGACTGAAGTCTATGAAACTTTCTTCAGTAATCACTGAGATCATGTGGTTTTACATACAAATTCAACTGCATGACACAGCAGCTTCAGCTTTATTTCGTTTATTGTGTTGTGTAGATTCATATTTATCTGGATTCATGCTAGAATAAAGTTACTGTCACGGCTTTCTGACGATTGTTGTAGTAGTCGACTAGTCAGTGATTATTTTTTCGACTATTTTGAATAATTATTTCTATTGTACTTTGTGATTTTTAAACTTTCAACTGACTTTCAATGAAAGTATCAATTACAATATGAAATAGTTTATTCTTTTTTGACATTTTGATTCATAACGTCACTGTCTAAGTTATAACTTTTCATATTTTCATGTGTTTTAGAGTATGTATAGTCCAGATAATGGTTACGACGATCAAAACACGACTATGATTATAATTGTTTGTCGACAAGTCACGATTAGTTGATTAAATATTGCAGCTCTACTTTCTATTGTTTCAATATAGACCTGCCACTTTAACAATATATTATATAAGAACAATCTATTTGCACTACCACATTTGCACATTGCACTATCTGCCAACTGTACATTCTGTATATAGTGTTAGTCTATCTTAGTCTATTTTATTCTTAAGTTTATGCATGCCTTTTTATATATTTTTATATTTTATTCATTGCTTTATGTTGCACCTACGCCAAAGCAAGTTCCTATGTTTGTGACTTTCACTGACAATGGCAATAAACCGTTTTCTGATTCTGATTCTGATAGCGTCAATATTAAAAGTTGTATTTTGAGTTAATCCTGAAAATGAATGGATCGTGAAAGGCCTGAGTAAAAAAAATGGTGTCAATTATCAAATCACATACATTGCAATTTATGAAGTAACAGAATGTCGTCTACAATCTACTAAATGTCCAGTCTTATTACGTTCAGTGTTTTCCTCAAAATATGCACGCAATTAAAAAAAATATGCACTGTGAATTGAATCTGCAACTTGCATAAAAAAAATAAAAACTTGAAATACATTTTTTTCCCCAAGATTTGTTGCCCACGATTGTGAACACAGTAGGGATGTCAAGATTATTCAGCTAATGGATAATAGTGCTTATTTAGATCAAAACATTATTGCAAGAACTAATTAAATTAATTCAAACTAATTATAGCCATAGCCAGCAACACTGGGTCATTGCAGTTTAATCTATACAGTAAAACTATGCAAAAGTACTTCTTATCATTTTCATTCAGACAGTTCAGATATATTTCATAAAGCCTGGTGATCCATTGGACTTGTGAGTGAAAGAAAATAAAGGATTTCACTGTTTGGTCAAGCAACAATCTGGACTAATATGTGGTAAAACTATAATGTTTCTTTGCACAATAATCGAATCGAAACGTTTATATTGCAAAGAATATTCAATTGACAAAGCAGCCGAACAATGTAAAGATCAACAATGAACAAATAAGAGTCTAAGAATGATCTCATCTGTGCAAGAATCAATGTCACACCTCCAGCCACTGAAATAAATGAGTTCAATTAAGCGCACGCGTTTATTATCCGTGGTATTATGACCCATTTACGTGCGCACGTGTCAGTAATGACTTTTATCCTCCATCTCGTCGGGCTACGGGGCACTCCGAGCGAGATAGCGCTAATCCCAGGTCCCATCCGCATATTGTCCTTCAAACACAAAGCCTGGATTTACTCTGCGTTATTGCCCAAGTGTCCCTAAGTAATACACAAAGTTCCCAAACAGGTCTGTGATTACTGCGGCGCGCTTTTGACCTTCCAGTGTTAAATTCACTTTTCCAGAAGCGCTGCAATATTATCAGTTGTCTCCACTCGCGGCATAAAACGGGATTACGCGAGCTGCTGTTTATTCGGTCATGGCTGTGGTCAGTGTTTTGAGAAATAAGAGAATTTCAAAGTGAGTCCACGAAAAAGTACCATTTGCGATCCGTCCTCGCTCCGTCTTTCCTCGTTTTATATGCGAGCTTCGACGGCGTCAAACATCCGACCTTATCATTCACAAAATTCAATTAGCGTCAATGCTGGGGTACAATTTTCTGCCCGTGCCGTTGTAATATCTTAGAGATGTTATCTTCTGTACCTCCACGTGCTCATCAAGCGAGGTAAAATAACTTTAGATGAAAATACTTTTAATTGTGTTGGCATTTCCCACCTTCATGGACAAGTCTGACGTTTCCTACAGTAATGCAGCTGTATCACAGTTAATTTAAGACCGTACCGGTGTCAAACTCATTACCCCTGTGCGCATTAATTGGTGACTGAGAGATAAGATTTGCATTGTGTGAACGATTTAATCAGATGGGAAGGTATTCTTGCCATTCAAAACAAAAATAAATTGGGTAAACAGATAGATTTGATCAAAACAGAAAATGACTTATATGGGAACAGTTGGCGTTACGATCCCGACCATAACTCCACCTACTACATATCAAGGCTCTGCAATTAATCAAATTACAATTACGATTATTGGTCTAATTACATCCATTCATCTTCCTCCACTTTTCTGTTGGGACATGCCCGGAACACCTCCTGAGAGAGGCGTCCAGAAGGCAGATGCCCAAGCCACCAAGCCACTGCTTCTGGTTCTGTTTTATTTAGACACAAATCTTTGTATCGTTTTGTACGAATCATAGATAACAATAACATATCCATGGTTTAGCCGAAAGTTCGGTTTAGTGTAATTTTTTTGGTCATTTTAGCCCTAATTATGACCTGATTTTGTACCAGCCAAATATTATCTTTGGTGTGAAAAGTTTGAGAACAATTGATAATATATCTATATATATATATAAGTTATGTATTCATAACTTGGCCCCTGAACCAATCAGTGTGTTTATACAGAGACTAAACTACAGAAGACTGACCAGAGGCACCGCAAACCAAAACTGTCAAATCCCTCAGTGCAGGACATCATTTGGTCAATCAACCTTTTCCTACAAAAGCTGCAAACTGTGGAACTCATTACCCACTGAAATCAAGTGCATTTCTGATGTAAAAATGTTCACCTCTAGACTTAAGGGCTGGTTGAAAGAAAACCAAAATTGTACCCACCTGTACATGGTATGAAAGTCTATGAGTGAGAGTGAAAGAATGAGTAAAATTTGCACTGATCTATTTATTCATTAGAAATGTGTTTTAATGTGTTTTGTTATTGATTTTAGAAAGTGTAGAAAAGTCCAACCAGGGAGGGGAGTTGAAAATTAGCACTTGCTATAAACTCTGTGTGCATCGCATCAGCTACAAGCTTTGTTCTGTAACTATGTGTGATTGCATTGTCCCTGCCAAATAAATAAATAAATAAATATCAATATCATCACGTGGTGTTATTCTGATGAAGACCACACATAAAAACAATGCAAGTAAGCTGCAACTTCTTATTTTTGTCATTTTCTGCAGTAATGATGCCTGAATATCTATTTTTTACTCTATATTTTGTATTGATCTGTATTTGGTTTTGAATGTTTTAGATTTTCCCAACCCTCGTGGTGTGTGAATGAGTGAGTCGTGGTGGTCAGAGAGGGCAGCCATGACTAAACTAAAAACTTACCAACCCAAAGAGTGGAGCACAAATGATTAAAGGATTTGAGTTTCCAAAAACACACTACATAAATCCAATGCATTATGATAAAGAGGGGAGTTAGTGTCGTTGTCGAGAGAGAACCCCACAAATCCATCCGTCCTAAATGTTTGGATGGATATCAAGTGCAAATCTGTTTAGTTTAGCCAATTTAGTTAAGAGCAATCCCCAGTCGCAAACAGTGTTTATATTAAGATTCACTCCGCAATATTTACTTGGAGTTTATTGGCTCGCTGCATTCTTTATTCAGCGCACAGAATTGAGTGACATTAGGCCTTTGTGGGATTCCGAACACAAACATCTGCCTTCAAAGTGCTATAATGTTTGTCAATATCATCGCTGTGAATGCGGAATGTGTCGGGACGTAATCAGCCAACTGCAGGAAAAGATTTCAGTCATTTTCTTTTTTTTTTTTCCTCTCACAAGCATCTTCTAGTTCCCCTTTGCTTGTGAGAATGTAAATAAGGCGAGTGGCTGGAGTGGTAACAAAGCTCTCTCTGTGTGGCTTCTTAACAGTCCCTGGAGCGCTCTAAAGCTGGACTCGGTTAAGATGAGACTGCGCGGTGGGCTCCTTCGGGGAGGGGGTGGGGCGGCGGCGTGGAGGCGGCTGGCCCGTGCTGATTGGCCGAGTCCCCGGCGGAGGGAGGTGACATGACAGAGTGCTCAATTAGCCATCTGGTCGCCCACGGCAACGGTCACAAAGTGGTCCCCGACAAGCCGTGGACAGCGGGGCGCGGCGGGAGGCGAGACGGAAGAGATATTGGTGCGAAGGAGATATTAAAAGTTGGGTTTTTAAGTTGGATTTCGGTGGAAAGTATCGAAGTGCAATAAGTACCGCAGTTAGTACTGAGATGATGAATTGAAGCCGATGAGAAGTGGAGGGAGAAGTACTCAAACTCTACGACACATTACTCAAGCAAAAGTAAAGGTGTCAAGTTAAAAAAATCTATATAAGTAAACGTATTAAGATAAACCCTTCAAAAAATCGCTTAAAGAGTAAAAAGTAAAAGTATTTCACACAGACTGAGAACTATTAAAGCGCCGAAATGTGATCTTGAAGTTTGATCATCAGAAGTAATTTTCCTCGTCATTTATTACCTAAGGTTGTTTGCTCAAAGCCAGGACTTGAATCTCAAAAAATGTAGGCATGTTGTCTCCATAAAAAGGTAGAAAAAGGTCGAAAAAATACTTTTACTTCTAAGTCCAGTTCGAAATGTAGTGAAGTAAAACGTATCCACTGTAAAATTAACTTCAGTTTGTACTTTGTTACTTCCCGACTCATCCCAAAATGGTTGATTTGACTGAAAATAAGTTGGTTTTAGCGTTCTTTTTATATTTCACCGTCTATACGATCAGATAGTTGAACGAAAATATCAAGCGAGTCTGTACAGGTATGCCGGAATTAAGTTCAGTAAATTTTACAGCGGATACTTTAAATTTTTACTTCACTTCATTTGAATATCAATATCACCACATTTGACTGTTTAATAGTATCAAAAACTGCGAGATACTTCGACTTTTGACTCTAAAAAGTAACATTTTCGACATGTGATACTTTGTGTATCTGTACTTTTATTTAAGTAACAGAACTGATTCCTTCATTCGCCACTGGTTATTTCTTTCAAACAGAAATAAAATAAAAATAAATAGAATAAATAAAAAATAAATAAATAGAAATAAAGATGCGCACCTAATTTCATGTTCTCATTATGAACAGTTCCTTGCATTGATCAGAAGACATCAGTATAAGGCGTATCAATACAAACGCTGCCGATGGTTTGGCACCGCAGTCCTTCAGTATTTTTTTGTCATATAAGCCAACTGTAAAACTTTATACTCACTGAATACTTGCACTGAATACTAAAAATAATGTATAACTAAACTTGGAAAAAGCCAACTCCAGGATTCACTCCAGCGTCTGCGACTTGCATAAACATAATGTAAACACTTGAATGCTTTTATGCTCAAAATTAAAATCCTATTCCGACTCTTGAGCGCTGACGAGGGTTCTCCAAACCCGACGGCAGCGCTGACCTTCTGACCCGTCCCAGCTCTTGTGCAGCCTTCATATCTGACTTCAAAACAACGCGGAGGTACGGAAAAATGGTGCAGAAACATGTCATGTTGTGGAGTGAGTCTCAGGGATGAAACAGCAGCTCTGATTCTGTGTGTGTGAGCGGCTGTGTGTGTGCGTGTGTGTGTGAGCATTTGTGTGCGGTGCTGCTGCTGGTGTTCATCTTTTTATTATCCACACAGAATGCCGGCTGGATACATTTTTAATGTTCTGCTAGATTCAGAGATCCGAGGCGTGGGGCGGGGGGCTCGGCTGGCAACAATAAAACTTCTCGGGCTCCAAATCCGCTGTGTGTCATTTAAGAAGAAGCAATGATGTCAACCGTGAGAGGCATTGCAGTTTAGCTTGGTTTTACAATACATCGGCCCTTTGGGTGGAAGGAAGAGGAGCCGTAAAACACAATCTACATGTTCACACGGCTCTGTTTACAGTTTGGGCATTAGATGATGCTTTTATCCAGAGTCCACAGATACCTGATATATTCTGCATCTGGCTGTAGGAGGAACAGCTGTGAAAATGTATAAATGTAAAGGTGTCAAATCTAAACCAAAGAAATCACTTTAAACTTACTTAGCAATGAATTCAAGAGTGCAGATTCCACATCTGAGGAAATGTACAATGTGACTTAAACTTAATCTTCAAGAAGTAGAGGATACAATGTATTTATATCGACAAAATTTGTATGTAAAAACTAAGAACTTCAATGATTAATGGGCTAGTTGTGACTAATAGTATTTGTTATATTACAGTATGGAAGTATGAACAACCAAAATATCATGATATCGTATCGCCAAAAGTCTCACAATAATATTGTGGGCTGTCACACTATATAAATAGGCTTCTTTGCTTAAATGCATTGTTTTGTTGCAGCAGAGGCTAAAAAACAGAGGGAACAACATAGACCATGATCCTTTGATTAATTTCAGTGCAAACAACATGAAGAAATAACTGTTATTAAACACTTTTATCTCGTAATTCTTTGGATTAAGACAGAAATTATTCACACCAAAGCCTTGTTAAGGCATTTTAAAATGAAAAAGTAGCATATCAACAATTACCTCTACAATATTGCAATCTATATCGTACTGTGAAATGATCATGATGATATCGTGCTGTGAGATTTGCATATCATTACATCCCTACAATACAGACTCTAAAACACTTACAAAAGACATTTTTATAACAAAGATGATGGCATTATTAAATCAATATGTCAAAAAAGAATAGACAATTTCAGATTTCTCTAAAAATTACACTGTATTTGAAAATATTCTCTATGTAGAAGTCTTCAGTCACCATATCTCAACCTCTGTTTGGTTGATAATGTATTTCAAAAGTCTCAAAGTTCAATAGAAATAAACATTTGACTTGAGAACTAAATTGAAAAAAGAAAAAAACTTGCTGAATATTCAGCTACTAAAATAATTGTTAGTGACGAAAACTGTTATACTCAGAATATAAAAATTTATTTTCTCCTCTTCCAAATTCCAGAGTTAAATCAACAGTATAAAGAAATGCAAAACAAAAAACAAAACAAAAAAGAATGAAAACAAAGTCCGCTGTACTTTGTTTTCCAGCACGGCACGAAAAAAGGCAATTGACTTTCATAGCTTATTTTTTTTATTTATACGGCCTTCAGGGTGTTACAAGTGGGACTACACCTGACAGAAAAAAAAAGATAGCCGAACCCCAAAAATACACAACAAACTACCACAGAGCGAGCCCCTGGACAACACGGGATGGAGCCATCATCGAAGCTGCCCTCGAGGGTTCCCCGGAAACGCGCGGAGACTTTGCCTGGGAGATCCGCCGTTGGCTTTTTAATGGAAATCTGGAATGGAGGTATGCAAATGCCCGAGCTCCCGCGCTATCCCCCCGAGCGCTGGGCTGAGCAGGTGTAGGCGGGAGAACGAGGCCCGCCGGGGATCAGGGTACACGGCAGGAGAAGAAGCTAATGAAGTGGCAATGCTATCAGGCCACAGTGGACGTCCTAACACGGGTGGATTGGTGTAACAAATGAGCTGTTTGGGAGCGCGGGGACACGGCCTGACTGCGCCGCCATACATCCAGGGGAATTTCGAGATAGATCTGTATTTTTCTCCTTCTGTTTTTGTGTGAGGACATGATGCTGCAATGTTTTGTACTTCAATTTGGGCCGCTGTCGTTAAGGGCGAGAATTGCTGGCTGCGGTTTCGACGCTTGTTTATGGCGAGCTTATTTCAGTCGCCCACCGTGTCGGCAGGCGATGGATGGGGAAGGAGGGGTGAGCTTGTCGCCGCTTCGCTCGGAGGAGAGAAAAAGAGTGTCTGGTTGGCGGCGCACTGTAGATGAGTGAGGGCCTGGAGTACAGCTTTGAAGTGGTGGGATAAAGAACAAAGAGAGAAAAGAAGGCACTGCAGGTATGAACATAATGGCGTGGTAGTACACTCAATCACTGACAACTAGAGCGGCACGATTTGGGAAAAATATCTAATTGCGATTTGTCTGACCAGTATTTTGATTACATTTGCCGTTTATATTTTAATAATACGATTCTTGTTCAAAGTTCACTTTTTTTACACAACCAGAAGAATCGACTGACTTAAAAGACTAAAATATGAACAGACAAACTAATAAAAGAATCACATGTTTTTGTCGCTTTTTGTCATGTTTTTGCCATTTTTAGTAGTGTTTTTAACTGTTTTAGTTGCGTTTTTGTTACTTATAGTCACGTTTTTGTCACTTTTGGTCAGTTGTGTCGCTTTTAGTCATATTTTTCTCAATTTTAGTGGCATTTTTGTTGCTTTTAGTCACGTGTTTATCACATTTTTATCACTTTTGGTATTGTTTGTCAATTTTAGTCATATTTTAATCAATTTTAATATTCTTTTTGTCACTTTTAATTGCCTTATTGTGGCTTTTAGTCAATTTCTTTGTTTTAATTACTTTCTAATCACTTTCAGAAGGGTTTTTGTTGCTTTAAATCATGTTTTATGACTTTTAGTTATACTTTTGTTGCTTTGAGTCATGTTTCTGCCGCATTTTAGTCGCATTCAGCTGTGTTTTTGTTGCTTTTAGTCACATTTTTGTTGCTTTTTTCAAAATACTATAATTATTGTACTTCAAAAATTGCAGCCTTTGCGATTTACTAATTGCAACCATTAAAATAGCTATTTCAATTTTATTAATTGTGCAGCTCTACTAATGACAATATCAAGTACAGGTGAAGTTTAAACAATGGGGCTAAATTTGTTCAAAAAACCTCAATGTTTCAGCAAATTGTCGCAGATAAAACTTTCAGAATAACTCGTTCGAAGTTCATCTAAAACTATAATGTCCTCAATATAAGCTTTTCTGTGGCTGTCGTTTTTTTGTCTCTATCTTTCCTCTGTCAACACCAGGCTGTACAGCGGGGAGCTTGTCATGTGGGTATTAAATTGTTCCCGTTTTCTGCAAGACACAACGCAGCAAAGCAAGTTCATTTTCTGCTTAATCAAAAAAAATTGGAGAAGTCTTTGAACAAACCCGTGGGACCAGAAGCACAGACAACAGTTCTTGTTCGACTCTGTATGTAGGGACAGAGGCAAAATGTCAGAGGGAATTTCAATTGTTTGGTGCAAGGATTGTTAAGGACACAGCTGTGTAGCCTATACTGCGAGATAGTATTTACTTTGTGCATGCTTTCAGAGGTTGAGGAAAACATTTATACACCATTATTATTGTATGTGTCCTTCCACTGACTTGATGACAGGTCTGATCAGTAGGAGGCATGAGTACTGGAAAAGCTGAGGCTAAATGTCTTTTCTTGGGCATAAAACCGGATTAAATAGAAATGGATACACTTTTGCAGATTGTTACAGAGACATTTCATTTTCTATTGTTATATCACACATTCCTGACTTAAACACACACAAGAACTCATCATAAAACCTTCCGGGAGGCAATTTTATATTAGGCAAAACAACCAACAGAGCTGTCGAACAACTTTATTAACTGCTGTGTCACAACTGTGAATATATGCAACACACTATAGTCAGGCAGACTACTTTGTGTGAACGTAAATTCCAACAGTTTGCGTCTTAAAATACCCATTAGTTTACTTCTGCAATAAGCTCCATTTCCAGATACACTACATTGCTCCTGACTAAACCTGTGCATTCTTTAAACCTGAGCTCCCACACCTTCAAGTAATGGGCATTGCCATGACGACCAGGTGACCCATGCTCGCAATTAGGAGTCTCTAACAGGCTGTGTGCCTGCGAGTGTGCACAGATGCAGCACATGCATTATGTAAAAGGCAGTCCCTGAGAAAGTGTGGCCCAGCCCGAGCCGTGGCCTCCGCACTCCTTTAATCTGATACATTTTTATCATCAGCCCAGTGTCGATCCAAACAAAACACAGGCGCCATAAGGAAGCTGCACACCCGTACATCTGTGCAGAGCCTGCAATGCCAGGAACATGAGGTGCAATACAAATACAAAGGGACAAAGCAGAGACCGAAAACAGGAGGAGAGGAGAAATGGACAAAAACTTTATTTTAATATGTAGGTTTTGTGCCTTCATTTACTATTCATGCTGGTAGAAACACAGAAACCCTGGAGTGCCAGTAAAGCTGCAGTAAAAGGGAGTTTAACATGATTGGCTTGTTTAAGTATGAAGCTGTTGGTAAAAACAATGGCCTGAATATATTATATTGAGCTGTCAGCTTGAACATTTCTCTCACTTTGCTCAAAAGGAGTTTGTGTGTGGGTGTGCATATGTGTGTGCTCGCCTCATTTCCTGATCTAAAAAAAAATAATAAGTCATCCAGTTTTTAGAACCTTTTTGTGTCCAAGTCCAGGCCTCATTAAACCATCATCCACACATAGCAGTACACGAGACCAGCTGAACTCTGGCACAGGGCAGTGGTTGCCTGCTCCAAATCAAAGTGCAGACAACATTCGCGAAGTGTGCAGTGGCGAGAGAGAGACAGTTACCAGACAGTTTGTTCTGATGTAGGAATTCCATCTGCAGCTTCTGTCCTGCACGCTGGGCAAGCAGGTATGGGGTGGAGTGGGAGGGGTCTCCTGTGGCGCACATCACGTCCGCTCCAGTGAAAACCAGGCTCATCGTGTGCAGGACGTCCGGCAGCACCACAGCAGCACACAGAGCCTGCACACCAAACACAAAGACTATAAGCAGAACGCATTTTAACCCAGCACTTAAAGAGTTATTGTTTTTCACTTTGTAATGCCACAACAGATCATTCTTGCAGAGGTTTGTATGATCCAAAAATGTATATAGTTCTGTCTCCGATAATGATAAAATCAGATCACATTTTTACATGATGTACTAAAACTCAGAGGTGGGAAGTACTCAGTTACACTTTGGTTACTTTTTGGTTCCTCTTCCCACTGTGAGTAAGTTTATAGTGACAAAAGTCTTAAATGAACATAAATGCTTCAAACTCTTACACGTTACCTTCAGATATGATTTGCAAAATATGTTTTGTTTTGTTTCTCCGATTACTTTAAAAGGTGCACTGTGTAACTTTTCTGGTGAAGTGTCCACTACCTGTTTATCTCCATCATGAAAGGTGTATTGCTGTTGCACAGCATGGTATTGAACTTACATATCCTGAATTAATTCAATGAAAGTGCTTTTAATCACAAAAAAGTGCCTTGAAATCATACATTCCAACTGTGAACGGGCTCGGCTCTCCACAGATCTGACTTGTAACTTGGCCAGGACGTACTGATTGATGTGTTTAATGCTATAGCCCCAGATAAACTAATAGCATCTCCATAGAGACAAGAAGGTGACAGACCCTCAAGTTACACAGTGCACCTTTAACTCAAATCATAAGTCATATCATTTTGAATAAATCATATAAACAGTTACTCAGGATTGTTATTCAAGTATTACTTTTTCTAAACACTGTTTCACTCTTGCTTAAGTCATTTGGGCCATTACTTCTACTTATATTATTTTGCGGTAATGTTTCATCCTTCATAGGTTTTATTTCTGATGCTCTTCTCGCCTCAACCCCCTGAATGTATCTGGAGATGAAGCGGAGTATAGGCTGGATTTCAAGGCCTTGTAGTTTGAGTGCTGCGTTAAAAAAATGCATTCCGATGGTAAAAAAGTAAGTACCTAAAGGCACCTTCTGTATCACAATGCATTAATATTTGCAATTCATCCTTACTATAGCGTAAAATATATTTTATTCAATTTTCCGACTTCATCTAGCAAAAGCTGCAATATACCACCATGAATAAAGTCATAAATGGGAAGTTTGTGTGAGTGTTCTTCCACGCTTGAACAAAAGCTCCCCTCTAGTGGCCCACGGTGCTGCTTAAGGCACTTGGTCTCAGCAATCAGTCATAAAGGCTGCTCTGAGAGGTCTCCAGGGAAAGGTGCATTAAATTTTGCTTCCATAAATACATGTTGTTGAGGATGAGATGCTCCTTTAATGCGCGGCAAAACACCTCGACTCATATTGAAAGTGTCTCGCCAGGCAGACGTGCTTTGTTAAAACTATTCACCTGTTTCACCTTGTAAGCACACTCAGAGAAAACAAGATGAAAAGAGGCAGAAGAACACGCACGGCTGAGGAAAAGAGTCTCTCCCTCTTCCCATCAGCGCGGTCAATGGATGTGACATTGTGCACCGTGACCCGCGACAAAGTGGATCAACCGGAGTCGAGCGGCGAATGGCAGAATTTCAACAAGCGAACCTCGTCTTTCATCGGACTTGGACCGTGTCTCTAAGCTGCATCGATCGCCCACAAACGAGCCCGATCCGTCTCAAAGTGAGGAGTGTACCCGGCACACGGGCAAAAAGTGTTTGTCAATAAGTCTTCCACGCACACACAAAAAGATATGAAGACATTAGAGCTTTTTCCTCAGAGGTGTGCGAGTTCCCAGTTGTCCACCGTAATGTTAGAGGTGCTCGAAGTATGCAAGACACTGCAGGTGAACAGGAAGCAATCTGAACTTTAGAGAGATCAATCTGAAACTTCTACTTAAGTTTACTCACATAAAAGGTAAGAAAACATTGTATAAATAGTAGACAAGGTTTGAAAGCTAGTCATCTGGACACTGTTTTGAAAATAATTCATTTCCTACTGCTTGTTCCCTTTAGGGGTCACAAGTGACTGGAGCCCATCCCAGTGACTTTGGGTCTTAGGCGGGGTACACCCTGGACAGTGGCCAACTCATCGCGGGGCTATTTTTTTTGAAAATCAATTCAATTCAATTTGGCATCCATCCAAAAGTCATTCTTTCTTTCCAACAATGGATGTATGGAGGCTGAAGCGTCTTGATACATCTGAAATCTTTTCTAGGATGGAACACTTCTGGGCAAATGAGGGATTGCTTGCACCAACTTGTTTATTTTATATTTTTATATTTTGGTTGTTTTATAGCAACTTTTTCCTTTTAAATACCTTGGCAAGCCTTTCTGACAAGACCTTGACAGGACTTTTTCTTTTCCTACATTAGTCGCATTTATTCAATTAAGCACACGTGTAACCTGCTCGAGTCGAAGTAGCCACGTCCCTCCTCAGTATTTAGTCCCTCGTTCACCCTCTTCTCATACACGATGGGGTCAGATTAACCTGGCCTTATTCTGTATCGTCTCTGGAAGTGACCTCCCGTGTCATAGCAATTACGGCAGCCACTAGAGCCCGGCGTGTGTGTGTGTGCGAGACAAAGGCGGCGTGTGTAATGATATAAGGAGGTCCTCTGACACCCCGTTCTCTAGGTCAGCCGGCCTGTGGAGACACTGTGGAGGTCGCGGGAATATGAGCTTCTAATGGGGGACATGGGACTGCGGACGGGAGCGGGGTACGGAGAGGGCGCCCACCAGAAACGCCCCCGCCCCGTACGCATTTTATTAGAAGCCATATTGATGCAGTCAGGCATAAATCACTGGCAGTTTTTATTTCATTACTCCAAATGACACTTTAAAGAGATTTACTGGATCTGTTGAGTGAGTTCTGTGACCCCTGGGCTCATAACACCTATTAAAATGTCATTGGCGGATTTAAAAAAAAAACGCATGAATATCAATGAAGAATGGTCTTTGTAACCGAGACAATTCCCAATGGGTGAGGTTTTATATAGCTGTTTCAACGCTCACGCATTTGCGGATTAATTAATTGTGAAAAGAAACTCAACAGCGTGTCAAATCTGATTAAGTTAGCTGGCTTTGTTTATGTTCAAATACTATTTTTACTTAAAATAAAGGAGAGATAGCGCGCTCGTTTGCTGAGATTGTGGCGCGGCGTCATGACACATCGATCCCTATCATATCTTCTAAGCCCATTTGTGAAGAAAGCGCAGACAGAGGCGAACCAAACATTTCTGCCGTCCACAAAAAGACGTCTCCGCTCTCCTGAAGCTTTTAAATGGACACCTTTTTTCACACATGCCTGCTCCTGTCATTGCTCCTGCACTACACCGTTTATATAATCACAATAACGGCAGATTCACACGTCACATGGTCACACGCATGTCCACACACTCGCTCCCAAAGCCTGCGAAAGCCACAATAAAACCAACCCAAGCGTTTCTGTTGTGGATCCTAATCCACTTTTCCACTTAGCTCGCTCCTATATCTCCACCTCGCTTTCTCTATTTCCCCACTCCAGTCCTCTCCTCTTTATTCAGGAAAACAATACAGGCTGCGTTGATCTGCGCAAATGCTGACGCAGGCGGAAACTTTGCTGTTCCGAGGCTCAAAGCTTTAAAAACTGCTCTTTTACAGCCGGCCAAAAAGAGGTGTGTTGTAAGCCCCGACCACAAACTAGCAGAGCAGCCCCTGTGTCAATCTGCTTACACATGAGATCGATGAAACCTTCCCTTTGGCGGCTCCTGACTTTCAGCGCAGTTGTGCAGACAGTCCAAAGGTCAGCACCACTGGACTTTCCCGGGTTTAACAGATTTAGCTAATGTACCAATGGAGTTGTCGAAAAAAAAATGAACTTCCAAACCACGTCCAACTATTAAAAGTTGGGTATCAAGTAGACCAATGATTAAATTTATAGGTAAAGAAAATAAAATTGATTGTCTTCTTCAAACCATAACAAGGGCCTGTTATGGTTTGACAAATGAATCAGAGCATTTTGAAATCATATTGTAACGCCTTATTCGTAAATAATGAGTACAAAACAAACAATCTGGCACTGCACAAACTTAGTAAAAACAAATAAACAAGCCTGACTAATTCTCAGCCACATACAGTAATCAAACAGATTATATCAAAGTCTAGTGTTGTGATCAGCTTAAGTTTCTAGCTCTCAGCTTAGTCGTGCCGTCTTGTAATTATCTCCAGCTTTTGTGCCGTTTCTCTGTGTAATAATGACACTCGCTGACAGTGCTAAATTGGCTACTTTTTCTCTTGGAGGCAACTCTTAATTAAATGTAGAGCAATCGATAGGTGCTTGATAACACAAACGACAATACATCTTGTGAAGTACTACATATGAAGAAAATGCATTTTAAAACTCACAGCAGCATCTATAGATCGAACAGGATATTGATATAAGCCAACAAAATCAACCCTTATCCTGTTCCAAATCCTCCCTCTAAAGCGTTTTGACCTTTGCCCTGTCGACTTTATTAAATGTGCACCTGGTTGAGCTGTTCCATGGTGTCGTAGTCGTCCTGGAGCCTGCAGTATTTCCTCTCTCTGTACTTTCTGCGGATGAAGGTGGCCCGCAGCTCCGCCGAAGCACCGCTGTGGAGCTCCTCCTCGGCGGGGAGGTTAGCCGCCCAAAAACTGTTGGCTTTCTGGTTCCCCACCTCCAGGAACAACTGTGGGGCAAAAGGGCACATGGGAGTGTTTGAGATACGTCTTGACGATGTGATAAAAATCTGTGCTTATGTTACGTCACATGACCATCGCAACATTCAAGAATCCCTATACTGTAGTTTGAAACTGAGCTGGAGGCAGGTCAGAATGGAATGGAATGGCAGTTGGGATTTGCTGTTTAAATGTCAGATTGTAGATTTGTTGACTTGGTTTATGGTTCGTTTATCTGTAATTAATGGGTTTATCCACATGAAACAAAAACCGGCACAAAGTTCAGTGTCTTTTCTGTCATAATAGCCTCAAAACTGCTGTGTATGTTGTCTGTTTAAAGGGCTTTAAGGCATATGATTGAAGGTTTGTGGAGCCAGTCCCAAATAAATATCGATAAGGTGCAACATTTGTGGATTTCCATTTTTGGATATTTCTTTCAAAAAATGCTAATCTCTCATCGAGTTATGTAGGCCCGGCCCACCATCTGAGATTAGGGCATCACCAAGATGTAGAAAATGAACATAACTATATAATCACGCTAAAGAAATACAAATGTCATTGATAGTTCCACTGCTCCAAAGTATTAATGCCACTATTTCCCACTTGTTTTCCCACCCAAATGTTGCTGGTTCTATTCCAGCTCTGTCCAGTGCATGCTGTTGCTGTATCTTTAAGCAAGACACTTAGTTGGACTGTGATAATGAATGTGATGTGTGATGTGAAGAGTGATTGCTGGTGGTCGGAGGAGCACAGACACACATGGGAAGTTAATGAAATTGTAAAGATAAATGCACAATATAATTCAGTGCATTAACAAGTAATACTTTGTACAATATATAACGTAAAATGCGGACTATTGAGCGCACCTGAGTATAAGCCGCACCAGCCAGATGTGTACATATATAAGCTGCACCTGACTATAATCCACAGATATCCATGTTGTAACGTGAGACATTTACACAGAAGGACGAAATGAAAGTTTTAATTTAACTCATGCCTTTTTCCAAACGGTACCTGTAACACGACACACTGAGTCCGTTCTTCACTCGGCCGCGTCCAACATCTCACCAGCGATTCAATTATGACAAGCTCACATGCAACAGCTCTAGTTCCTTCTTTGACTCCACATCGATTGCTTTTAACTTAAGTCGCAGGGTTGAAATCATGACAAAAAAGTAGAGGCTTATAGTCGGTATTGCTACTTTTACGTATGTAAGTCCTCAGTAAGAATACAGTTAATGCAGTATTATACAATTAGTACAAATTAGTGGTTCAAGAATTGACTCAAGTCAGAGTGATAAAGTATTTGGGGAAACTAACTCAAGAAAGAGAGACAAAAAAATATTAAATAATGCACAAAATATGGTATTTGATACAAAAATGAGAAAAAGTAAATGATGTTCAATCATTTAATATCGTCAACAGAAAGCTTTTGGCGATAAGATTTGCAGTGGGAAGAGTAACCAAAGCTTTTACTCAAGTATGCTGCACAAAAAATATTCTAAAAAGTACACAAATAAAAGTATTATAAAAGTAACTGCATAAATATAACTGAATACTACCTTCTACAACCATTCTATATCTTGAAGCTGGTATTGCACAAGGTAGAGACGCACAAAATACTACTCGTGCGTTTTTTCAGATGCTTTTTTTGTCTACTTTGCAATAATTAGCAAAGGCACTACCTCCACCAGCTCATTACTCCAGATGCTGCTGTCCAGTTTCATGCTGCGGACTTTTGAAATGCTGGGACCGAGGGAACGGTGCTGCCCTGAAACACAAGTAGAAACACATTTGACACATTAGAAAACTGCCTCAGAGGTTTTACACAAATATGCACAAATTAAGACATACATAATATGCACTGGCGTCTACTTAGTGTACCAGAAAACGCACTCCAAATGCCAATGATAGAATAAATAATAAAGCAGCAGGCAGTTAGGAGACGGAGAAGCAGAGCATGACTCTCACAACAGACGTATTTAGTCCCCTCAGCTTCTCCTAATTGGAAATGAAAGCACAGAACGAGGCCCATTAATTGCTAATGAATCATGAGTAATTCATTGTGTTTGCTGGTCGGCCTGTTTATTTGGGTGAGCGGGGTGCTGCTGGGGTTGCTTATGGCCTGAGACACAGTGGACATCTATAATATATAAGGCAGAGGCAGGGCGTACGTGTGAATGTGAATGATGTCCTTTGAGGATAATATTGTTGTTTTTTTTAATCAAGATTTGGGATTTTAATCATGGAGTTCTAATAAAGCTACAAAGTGTGAATCCAGAATCCACAATCAGTGTACTGTTTGTGCTGATTCCAAGCCCCAATCTCAATGAATTCAGATTAAAATAAACTAAATGTAAAAATGTATTAAAAAGTAGTACTCCATAAGTAATAAAGAGGAGTTCAGACTGTGCAGAAAGAAATTTGACTCATTTTGAAAGTTAAAAGTGAACGATTACAAGTCAGTAAATAGCAAATGGTCACGTTTATACAGTGCTTTTCTACCTTCAAGGCACTGAAAGCGCTTCAAGGAACCTCATGCCGACAGTATTCATCTGTGGAAGCTGGAATCGAACTGGCAACCTGTGGGCCAGTGGATCTGACAACTCTACCAACAATGTTTATGTCAGGAGCGGGATTCGAAGCGCTGACTTTTGGAATGCTCTAACTGCCACGACTGCCACGGAATATTGTTAGCTTTCACATGGAAACAACAACATTGTCCAATCTGCACCAAAGATGGTTTATTATTTAACTTCAAAGGCCGTTTTATCCAATTGCATTTTACTCCCAATTTTATACACATTTTCAGTCAAATCTAATTTAGATTACTAAAATACTAAATAAGATAAACCGAAATCCCCTCTGAATATATTTTGATACATTACTTCACATTAAGTTAACAAAATGAAGCAAGAAATTTAAATCTTGCCCTCTACATTTTTCAGATTTATATGCCAGAATATGTGCAATTTTGGCTGTTCTTACACATGCATTATTTTTGTGTGAAAACATTACATGATGAAAAACTTTTTGTTCTCAAATCCACATAATTAAACTACAGAAGAAGAAGTTTCAAATTGATATCCTTAAATTTAAGATTTTTTTCCTATTCACCTACAGTGTCTCGACTTCCTAACAGAATAACATTTGAACTGAAAAACGTGATTGATCAGTATGGCTGAAAAGATTTTGATTCATGTTCTTGTCGTGTTGCCCATGCAGCCGTATCCCATGGTCATAATAAAACCGTCCGACTGCCTGATGTGATATGCACTGATTGTCCTCTTCACTACAACTGCACCTGACCTATATTTTCCAGTGCATGTACGATTTTCCCAATGAGCTTCTCGCTGCAATGCTGTAGGTGACACTATAAATAGCAGGGATCCCCATTCACCCAGTAGTGATATAATTGTGCATGAAACCGGCATTAAAATGTCAACCACTGATGGATTATGTGGTGTTTAAATCAGGTTTCTCTAATCCCAAAAGTAAAAGGGACAACGGCAGGATTTCAGCGTCGGAGTGTAGCTCTCCCACTTGGCGAGGCGGTCTGAAGAGGCAGATCCTGTCACTTTTGCCCGTGAACGAGTGAAAAATATTTGGCTCCTGCTGTTTTGTGCTGCAGCGCTGCCGCCTCACTCCATCCACCGAGCCATAGCACGCCGCAGGACCATTTTCACTTGTGTAAAGGTAATGAAGCTGAAAACATGTGGATGTGGATGTGCCGCTGACAACACGCGGAAAAACTTCACATATAAATAGCCTGTAGTAAAAGTCTTCATCTTTTCAGCCGACCCCACGCAACAACACACTAAAGGGCAGAGCTATCGAGGTGGCGCGCACTAAAAATTGCCCAAACCCTCCGAGGACTTCACCTCCAATTAAAAACTGTCCCATTGACTTCCTCTCGCCCTCAGTCTGGCCCAGGTGGCGAGCGAGAAGTAAAGCCGCTGCATAGAGCGATGCATTTGGGAGTCGCCATAGCAACAGTTGCCAGCAGACGTCTACGTGTTGGGTTCGGGGAACTTTTATTGGTTTCACATAAGGAGTCTGGGACTTCAGTGTGATTTATAGAAGTGGTGCAGCAACAGGTTAATTCTATGCAACAGCACATTGACTCAGTGGTGGAAGAAGTACTCCGTTTTGTTACTTAAGAAAAAGTAAAGATACAGGAGCACTTATAGAACCCTGAGCACAGGACTTATGTAACGTTTTCCCTGGTTCTAGTCAGGACCCAAGCGGCAGCAGCAGTTAATACGCAAATAATGTTAAATGTTAGCTAATGTTAAATCTTAAATAAGGATTAATACTTCAAAATGCTATGAAGACTTTATCTGAGGATGAAAAAAGCATTACAGTAGTCCTCTCCACGGAGTCAAACTAAGGACCATTAAAATTCATTCTGTCTTAAACGAAAAGGGGAAAGCCCATCTTAGATCATTTTCACCATTAGCCTTCTCATTACTCCACTGCTCTTCCTCTTCCTCAGCATTTCTCTTTATTGTCCGTGACATGAGAGCGCTAATTAAAAGCCAGAGCAGTCATTGGTATTCAAAATGGACCACAGCCTAATTTAAAAAGTGTAGAATGGCGGGCGAGGACAGCTTTCTTAGTTGTAGATATTCACTGTCTCCCTCTCTCCCTTCCTGTCTCTGTGTGTCGACAAAATGTAATATTAAACAGCCCTGCAAATGAAATCATTTAAGGCTGTTTGAAAAAAGGATGTCTGATATCTGATGCGTACCAATTACATGGACTTTGGAGGGGTGAGGTGAAGAATCACATTAGGAGAAATATCAGACCCGCAGAAAAAAAAAAGTGGATTGAGTGTGGAGAGGAATGTGTAGCGGCGTGTAAAAAGAGGTCTACACTCGGCACACATCCGTCGGCAGCTAGCATGACGGCCGCTGCTCTATAATCACGTTTAGCGGGTCAAGGAGCTGTTCGGGATCCCCCAAGTTCTCGCCCAGAGCCTAATCTTTGTTGTCATTTCATCTGAGCCATCCAGCATTGCCAAATAGATTAGAGGGAGTCCAGGGGCCGGATGCCAGCTCCCGTAAGTAGCTTATCACCTGAGATCTTATTCTAAAAGTGCCTCCGGGTTAGAGACATACTTGCAGACGGACAAACCGACGTCGCCGCACACATGCACATCAACAGCGGCACCACAACATGTATGCTGCTTTGTCATGCTCTGGTTTCACGAGGCCTATTATTAGATTAGATTTTTCCTTTAAAAATAATAACCAGCAAGCTATGGACAACAGAATTGCTACAGAATGTTTATGCCAAGTGCAGTAGTGGACCTTCAACAGGAAATACTTAGATAGAATGGAATGAAACAATAGAGTAGAGTAAGAGTGTCTCTAAAGCTGGCCTCCCTCTGGATACTGCTTCTACTACTGGATTCTGAGGGCTGTTACTCACCTCAAACTGCTCTGTCACACAATCTGCTGACTCTACCTGACAAATCCTCCAACTAAAGCTGCACTGAGACATAAAAATCACTTAGAATCTATCCATATTAAAATCAAAATTAAGACATTTCAGTTCAATCTTCATGTAAGTGTTTTGTATTTAGCTGTATATGGCAAATTAACTTTACTTTATCATTCAGAAAGTATTCAGGCTTAGTGTAAATTAAGCAGTCTTGTTATGGAGTGACTTTGATTACCTTCCACAGACGACAAAACAATACTTTTGATCACCCAACTCTCCTCAAGTGGCCAAAAATATGTTTGAATACGTTAAAGTTAGTTGATTCAAAAATAATCCAAATACAGCATAAAGTTACCGACTTCTATGTGTCAATGGGAGGTCAACGTAAATAAAAAATGCCGAAAACAACAAAACAAAATCTTCCCCAAAGCAAGTCAAGCTACCAGGTACCTTTTTCTAAATTCTCAGCTTTTAGGGAGTGTTCAAAATCCCAAGTCGCCCCAACTCGCAAAGTTTTTCTGACCTGTTGCTCTCTTCGATTTGGACGTGGGAGGTGCAGCCGTGAGCAGGTCCCTATAGTCAAAACCCCTTGCGTATGGTGTTGGTGGAGGCATAGCACCCAAGAAGGGCTGTCACACGATCAGATTTTAGTGTTACAATTATTGCAATTTAACGATTCACAATTACCGGCAACAAGACCAAAAACTAGAAAAATACTTAATTTTCTCTCATTCCAATTATCTAATAAATCACAATTGCTCTAGTATGTGAAATTAAACTTCCTGAATGATAAAGTCAAGTTATTAAGTAGATTTACACTAATAATACTGATTTAAGTTAATATAAACAATCAGATGTAAAAGTAAAACAAATAAAAACATTGATATTTTATACAAATTTGGTTCAAACATGATTTTAACTTATTGTGATGCCACTGTAGATAATGATAGGTGTCTTAAGCATATTTTCTTTCTGATAATGGGTTCCAGGTCTAAAAAAACGTTTGGGAACTCTTTTTATTGTTTTTTAGTTTGTACAGTTATATTGTGACCTGAATGATCCCTGCTATCGATTATCTTGACATCCCTGCATCCACACGGCCCTTACCTGCACACTTCTTACAGACGACCACGCCCAGGTTGACCGAGGCCCACTCCGGCTGCGGGGCCCGGCAGTCGGCGCAGCTCCGGTTGGCCTCGTTGAACCAGATCTTCTCCGCCACTTCGTAGTCGGAGAGTGTCTCGGCGATCGATTCCTGGACCGCTTCAATCCAGTCCTCCTTCTCCCGCTCCGACTCGGCTGTGAAGCTACAACAATTGATTTTTTTTAGCGCGCACACACACACACACACACACACATACACAGTAGTCAGCAACGACAAAATGCCTCACTGTTATTGATTTAATTTGAGAGAGCAATTAAACAGCACAGTTGCGTTTGGCAGGGTTATGAAGGGGAGGACTACTTTTTTTAGGGGAGGTGTACGGCGATGTGTGATTGCAATAAACTTGATGAAATTGATAGAGGGGTTGGGTCTTGAGTGGACGGCCAGGTAAATCAATCTGTCTCTACTCTCCACTCGCACTACAGAAATCTATAAAGTGCTAATGCAAGCTACTTTCTCAGGATATTATTTTGGCGTGAGTAGTTTAAAAGTTCAGAAGTGATGACAGAAAAAGGCTAATCCACTCAAAGCCTCGATAAGCAGATATAGTGTAACTTTTTCCTACAGAAATTATGCAGATGACATCATAAGCATTTGGAATTTTAGTGGAATAAATACATGGGTGTCAATAGTGACTTTTCTCCCGTATGAGGTGAAATTGCTGCTACAGTCTAATAACAAATATAGAGGTCTACAACTCAACACAAGTAACAGTAGAAGAAGAACAAGAACAGGCCGTGACTTGACTGATGTGGGTCGAGCTGAAGTGTCCTTTATTCCCATGTCTTTAGTAAGCAAGCTAGCTATGCTCTGCAGAGTCAGGACTCCCTTAAAGTTCAGCATTTTGTCCAGGGTTGGCACTGGCATTCCATGTACCAAAGCTCTAAATTAAATGAATGGTTAACTCTAACCCTAATTTAAGAATACCTTGATTGAAATAACATATTTTTTAAATAATCCAGTCCTAACTTTCTGTTTCCCAAAGTCTTTAATCTTTAATTGTCGAAAATTGTCGATTCCTAAACATAAACCTAATCCTAACCCAAATCCTCACCTTTACCTTACCCTGACTGTGATAGATACATTGTCAAAAAAGAAATGCTTGTAAAAAAATAAAAAATAAAAAAAAAAGTGAAAAAATAATAGAATGTTAAGTTCTGCCCCTGGAGAAAATGCCATTTTTTTAGGGAGTTCCCTGTACCGTTCTAGCAACAGCCAAAACACTACTTTCAGTTACCATTTTACCGTATAAACTTAATTTGAGCAAAAACAGTAGTGCAATGGACTAAAATTAGGCAAAAAGAAAGCAAAGAAACACATTTCATCAGCTGTGTTGCCCATAATTCTGCCACTGTTGAGGAGCATTTTTTTCAAATAAAGAATGTCCTTATATAACCTCTATTACAACTTCTGCCATTGTAGGCAAGTCGAGAAGTTCCACATACACAACGTCAAATCTTACATGTGTATCATCAAATTATTATTATTCTCAGTGCCTCACAAGACTTCTTTTAAGAGTTCAATATAGGATTCGTATAAAGCATGCATGTCCATTATTCACTGTCTGCCATTCAACTGTCTCCTCCTATAAAGAGTGAGAGACATGCAGTGTGTCCATTACAAACTAATGAGCACTCGAGACACCTTCCAGAAGCAGACGGCACAAGTTGCTGACGCTGACAATAGCGTTTTAAGTACACCGTGTGCTTTATATGCTGTGGTTGTCTAAAATTAGCTAACTAGGTGAATTTAACAAGCTATTTAGTGAGTGTAAAAGACAAGCGAGACAGACTGATCGACAGTAGTATAAAATTAGGAGTTAAAAAATGTAGACCGAAGAAGGCACTTAGCTAGAAGTAATGGGACCACCAGTCTCCATGGCAACCTGAAGAGCAGTGTAAAGTAAGCCAGAAAGAAAGTGAAGAAGACAAGGGTGGGGTGGGGTGGGGGGGGGGGGGGGAAGGGATTTGCCTGGAGCCGAGGATGTGCAGGCCGTCCCGGTTTGGCCCAGATCAATAGGTTGATTGGGTTCAGCTGTAGTGTGCCCACCGGCCACCGCCCCAAGGCCCATCTAAAGAGATGACAGTTCACACCGCGTTTGCGTGGCCCCAAAAGCACAGAGGGACAGGTGGAGGCAGGAGGCAGCTCCCCAAAGCCTGCGTGTGTGTCTGGGGCAAGTCATTGAGGTTTAACAGGCGCTCGCTCTGTCACACGAGGCTCTGAGATAAAGTGGAGCTAAAAGATGAAATGCCGCCAGTCAAACTATTGTTAATAAGTGAGTGAATAGTTTGTGTCGTTGTCTTTGAGTCAACATTGTAATAAATGGGACGTCCCAGTCTAAGGTACATGAAAGCAGCGACAAGGTTAAGTCGTCTATAGACCTCAGTGGGATGTGAGCATAAGAAGATATTGTTTTTTGTTGTTTTGTCACCGTGAGTCAATGCGGGGTTCTTTGTATTCAAAAGACTGACATGCACGATGGCCCGCATCTTTAGAATCTAGACAGGACCTTGACTTTGGGTTTGTTATTAAAAAGAATTTTGAGTTGAAAGTAAAAATATGTCTGCCTGTGAAAGTTTGAAAAGACAAACAAACTGACAACAAGATGAACAGAGATTTTCTTTAGTATGCCCTTGAGCGAGGCGTTTATCTGCAGCTTTACTTTAGCAGAAGAGCTTTCTGATCAAAAGTACAAACTTTTGCTTTCTCTAACTGCAGAATCTTTGCCAGTTCTCCCTTTGACTTCCATCTCCTCATAAACTGGGCTATTGTGTCGGCTGCAGTGGACTCAAAGCTATGTCCATTTAATGGCAGCAAAACAATAGAAAAGCCAAAGTGAGTCTCCACAGCTTAAAGTGATTAGATGAGTTTCTCACTAATCCCCACCTTGAGCAGGTAGAGAACGCTCCCAGAGCCTCCAATCGATTTGCCACACACACAGGCAGCCGCAGCAATCGCCTCATCAAAACAATTCAGGGGACTCGGGCTCATTTTAATTCGGCCTCTTTTTTGTTGCACACAAAATGGCAATTACGCCCTGTGTATTAACGAAGCTGCCCAACACCGGGCCCATTAAGGAGGCTGACACAAACAGATCGATGGGACATACGACAGACAGGTGGAGGAATGAGGGGAAAATCTTTACACCAAAAAGGAAGGCATAAGAAAACAGCCTACAAGCACAAACAAACAAACTGTGAGGCATTGTCCAGGCAGCTGTGACGCTTGTATTCTAAATGGGCCATTACAGCACAAACAAGCGCCGCACTCATCGATTCAGGCCCCACGGGGACCAATGTCACCTCAAAGGCTTTGTGTCCCACAGAGGCCCCCGTATCTGCAGGAACACCTGGGGAGCCTCAATAACAGCCTCTAATTGATAGTTAGTGATTTCAGAGCAGCGTCCTGTTCACACGAGCGCTGCAGTGACCTGGAGAGGCATGTCTTACACACTAAAACTCACCAGAGAAACATTGTTACGAAAGCATTTCACAGACAAACTGCAAACCTCCAATCACTCTGCAAAATCGGGCTTTCCTTCCCACCATGTCTTGTGAAGTGAATGTGGGCAGTTACACTTAATCAAGACAGTTATAATATTCAGTGCATTGTACATACCAAAAGTTTTTGAACGGCGTGTTGATCTCAAAGCTCCTCCGATCCGTGTCCTTTATATGGGCGGCTGTCAGTTCCACTTCAGCGATAGCAAGGCCAGCTTTATAGTCCTAGACGATGAAGAAGAAACAATACTTCAACAAACAAATGAGAAACAGACAAAGAATGAGACCTTTACATTATCCTAATAATATCCCATTAAAATATCAGACATAGGTGTGGTGGGTCTGCTCCACTTTAGCCGACTTTCTTGACCTTAGCTGAGCCACTCCATCCACACTATGCAGGAAGTCTCCAAAAATCTATTGACCTCCTCAGGCACATTCTCAGAGGATCAAATTCTTGAACCAAAAATGGCACCAACATCAGGTTGATCTTTGCTCCTGTGCTACAAGAGCTACTGGAAGCTCCAAAAAACGTAATTTCTTTAAAAAAAAAAAATAGTAGTATGGGACGAAACACATAAGACATGAGATTGGGCAGCTTCATGTAAAAAGTCAATTTGTAATTTTCTAAAAGTTTTGATTCTTTTAGAACAGTATAAATACCATCAAACATTAGAACTGCTGTCATGGAAATCCTTGATACTTCAAATCAATTCGCATAGGATCATTTTAAAGTTTCCTCCACTTCCTCTTATCTGACAATGTGCAAATAGAAAACCCAACGCGAAAACCTTTCCAGTAACATGTATTATATTATTGCACCAAAGAAAACCCTCAAGACTTCAGTGATGCATGGCCCAAAGCTGTCCCTGATGTATGTATGCGTGTGTGTCCGACTTTAGCTGATGTGTGAACGCCGGTGTAACTATGCATCACACCTTACTGCTCCTCCACAAGCTTCAGACGTCTTTACAGTTTAGACCGTTTTCATGGCCTAAAGCTCAGAGAAAAGTTACAGGAAGGGAGACCGAGTGCACACCCACACAGCCGCCGCACATCAAAATCAAGCACAAAATTGGGAACTGAGAAATATGTTGTAGTCGTCATTTGTCACTGAGACAAAAAGACAAAAAGAAACTAGACAATGCATGACTAACTGGATGGTCAAAGGCGTAGCAAAAAAGTGTAAAGGTATTGAAAGGTATTTGCTGAAATGGAAAATAAATGTATGCTTGTCTTCAGAAGTCAAAATGTGCTTCTGAACAAGTTGCCAAAACTAAATAGGACGAAGTCCAAAACTCCATAACTACAAATTACCAAATGCAGCCGGTTAAATGTTTTGTTTCCGTGCCAACAAAGAACATGTGCATTTTGAGACAATGAAAACAATTCACGCTAATTACACAAAACAAAACAAAAATTAGTAGACTCTATGTACTGCATGTTTAAGAGGCACATTTGGGCAAAACACAATAGTAACTGTGGAGTGGGTGCCCAAAGTCTGTCCTCAAATCTTTAATTAGAAACAAACTTCTGAGTGTAGACAAATGTTGCGAATTAAAAACAAAAAGAATGTTACTGAAATATCTTGTGTTCTCATTCAGAGTATCTTCTACTGTAGCGGCTGTTTCAACTCAGGTTAAAAGGTGCACTGTCCATCAAGTAAGGCTGCACAATGTAGTGTTACCGTACTAAAATGTGAGACTCGATCCGATACTAATAAATATCCCAGATTCTCGATACTAAAAGGATAATTCCAAATGCTCTTTTAGGTCAAGGCTTTGGACAATTGACAGATATTTTCAACACTAAATAATATGATTAAATCCTGTGGTCTTAGTTCTGATTAAGCTGAACATCAGTCTAAAACAATTTTTCAAGTAACTACTTTCAATATTAGTTTTAGTTTCGATTAGTATCTGATTTTTGATACTTTTGACAACTCTAGCACAATATATCACAATCAAGATTTTTTTTTAAATCCTCAGCAAAGAAGACAAATCTTGCTGTAGCTGTAGTTGACAAATTGACATTGACAAACATGTTCCAAAATCCATGGATTCTTGTATTAGTTAATCTGTTAATACAGCAGTCTTCTCTCAAATGTCAATGCTCCTGGACAGGTTTACAATGTGCACTCTTACCAGAATTCTACTTTTTAAACTAATTGTAATCACAATCGCAATAAATCACAATTTCAAATATATATTTAAATGTAGCCTTGCATGAAAATAGAAAACTTCACAGACATTGGAAAATTCCAGTCTCCACACACCAGTGACCTTCCACCAGAAATGTCACACGGCACCTTTAAATAAGGTTAGTACAATGTGTTTCTTGAAATGTAACTGTCTAAAGGGCCAGTGACCAATCCCACTCAAAGTTTAAAGTAGCTGGGACAGGCTCCATTCAACCACAACCAGAATTTCATCATAGTTTTGTCAACGTCATAACGAAAACTATGACTAAAATTGCATATATTTGTGTTGTACATTGTTGTCAAACCAGACCAAAAACAAATTCGACATCAGGGGAACCCATCTTTACATATCCCATGAAGCCATGACATACTTTTTTTTTTTCCCTGATTGACAAAAAATATTACAGATTTAGTTCACCAAATCAATCAATACCAGACAAAAACTAAGAATCGTTTGACAATTTGGACTAAAACTATAAATCAGCCAGAAGACTTTCACTAATTGAAACATTCATGTCAGAATGAACACTGCCCACAACCAAGCCATAGTGATCTGTGAAATTATAAATAAAATGTAAATGTACGATATCGGTTTCAGAAAGGCTTTTAAAAATAGATGCACTTTGCCAAAGCATATGTCCCACCCACACCTTTTTTCTGCAACCCCCTTCAATCTGATCAATAGTTTGTCCATTGAGCCAATCCTCAACCGTAATCTGTACATTTCGATGTTTAAATTCATGACAGAAATCTCCACGAAAAGAAGTGCACCCCCCTCACTAACCACTCAATTGAGACACTCGTTCCCACAGCGCACGCCACGTTTCCGGCAAGTGTCTCCCGGCAGTGCGTTATGGGCGCTGAAAACTGGAAATTGTGTAGGAGCTCATACATCCACCACCAGCACCGCGGCGCCTGGATCTGTGCTCGTGTGGTGTGGGGCCAAAGCCGTCACCTATACCTAATGACCCTCATCCCTCTCAGGCAGCCAATTAGAGCGCCGGGTGTTAGCGGAGCAGGCTAGCCCCCGCCACTCGTTACCTACCCAATATGTGCCGCGGCCTCCTGCCCCCTCCAATTAATTCAGTGAGGACGGTGGGAACGGCAAGATGGAGACGCACAGGCAAGGAAGCAAGTAGGTAAAAATAACTTGCCCAATTACAACAGGCGACGGAGATGGGCAACATGGTGTTTATGGAGATATCGGGGGTCTTGTTGGAATGTTTTGGTTAAAGCCCCAATGCTAAACATGTTAGTACAAAAAAATAAACTAAAAGTAAACTAAACTTTTTAATATTTATTCTAATCTTCCATGATTTTAAGATGTCAGAAAAACTGCCTGCCTCAAACAGAAAAACATTTTGCAATTTTGCATTATCTGTCTCTCATGAGAAGAGCGACGCCACACATTTGCCGATTTCAGTGGGGATAAAACAAAACGATGAAACGTGTGTTGATTAAATCTGCTTGTAAAGGTCACAGGAGAGTGTCATATTCAGTGGCGGTAATGAGCCAGTTACACGGACGTATCGTAGCTGTGATGAAATGAAAAAGTTTGCCCAAACTCCGTGTTGGTTTTGTCCGATATTTCCTACATTTCAATAGCCGTCACTTGGCAACAGGACCTAACGCTGTCTGGCTGCTGTGACTGGCTGTTGTAAAATTCCTCGCGTAAAGGCTGGTTTATAGTACAGGGCCGAGCTCCGCAGAGTCAAATGCTCACGTCCTGACGCGGACCTGAACCATTCGAGTTTGGGCGGAGCTAAACGTGGCCTCGGTGCATCGTGGGAATCCAAACGATAAGGCTCATGAAACATTTCTGTTCCTAGTCGTTTTTTATGGGGTGAGATTTGTTTCATATTAATTTATTGACGCAAAAAGAAAGATTAATTCAAAATCCCAGATTTTTTCACAATCCCTGACTTGCATTTATGGATTTATGCACGCAAAATTAGATTTGCATATATATATTTGTGAATAAAACATATTTTTGTTTTGTGAATCTGTGTTTTTGCATTCGAGAATCTGATACTGAATTTGAGGATCACCTAAACTGTGCATTCTTCACCTTTGTGAATGTGGATATTTATGAGACAAATGTTACACACTTTGTAAAAAATATCTATGCAGAATTTTGGATTCACGCAAAATCCGGATTTATTCAAAAAGTTAGACTTGCATGCAGAATTTTTTCACACAAATTCTCAATTGTAAAAATTAAGTTACATTTTATTTTGAAATCTGTAGTTTTGCATGTGAATGTGTGACTTTGCATTTGTGGATCGCTCACCACGTGCATTCATCCTCTGATCTCGCCGAGGATCTTTCTGCGTTTCCGCACTCTCTCAACTCATTCAGAAGACAGCGCTGTTCCTCTGGTAACCACTAGGGGCAGTGCTGACCAACTTTAACTGTATAGAAGGGCATTTCCGGATGTAGACGGACCCTTATTACCATAGAACTATAATAAAACCATTTAATACGTTCATTTAATACATCATTTAATTTAATACAATACGTTCATTTAATACATCCATGCTTATTACCCAAAAAAATGGCGGAGAGAGACCAGAGTGAAGTCGCTACAGTCGTTACATAACATATGTTTATCGTTGTTCTAGCTAGCAGCATAGTATTTCAGCGTAGACATTTAAATAAGTAGACACGGCATTCACTGCTCATGCTATCGACCACTTAGCAACACGGCCTCATATATTTTCCCTATAGCCGTTAGCATTAGCTCACAAAACACGCAAGTTATGAATAATCCATTTTGAATTTTATTTTAAATAAATAACGTGTACTGTTATGTGAGCTAAAGGCTTACTGACTTCAAGTTGAGAATTCTTTGTGCTTCTTGTGAGAATCTAGCGACCACAAACCATTCTCTTTTTTACATGTTACAGGTGAGGATAGCAGATAAATGCCATAAATATCATTAAATAACAAGTTTTATATACTTTAATAAGGGGATTGGCTTCATTCATTTGTATGTGACGGAACCGGGAAAGGCTCAAAAAAAACACCAACACTGCCCCTAGTGGTTACCAGAGGAACAGCGCTGTCTTCTGAATGAGTTGAGAGAGTGCAGAAACGCGGAATGTTTGTGTCAAAAAGATCCTCGGCGAGATCAGAGGATGAATGCACGTGGTGAGCGATCCACAAATGCAAAGTCACACATTCACATGCAAAACTACAGATTTCAAAATAAAATGTAACTTAATTTTTACAATTGAGAATTTGTGTGAAAAAATTCTGCATGCAAGTCTAACTTTTTGAATAAATCCGGATTTTGCGTGAATCCAAAATTCTGCATAGATATTTTTTACAAAATGTGTAACATTTGTCTCATAAATATCCACATTCACAAAGGTGAAGAATGCACAATTTAGGTGATCCTCAAATTCAGTATCAGATTCTCGCATGCAAAAACACAGATTCACAAAACAAAAATATGTTTTATTCACAAATATATATATGCAAATCTAATTTTGCGTGCATAAATCCATAAATGCAAGTCAGGGATTGTGAAAAAATCTGAGATTTTGAATTAATCTTTCTTTTTGCGTCAATAAATTAATATGAAACAAATCTCACCCCATAGTTTTTCATCAGTTTTCATTTAAGTCTGCATGGATCAACCAATCTCATTCCTTGCGGTCCTGGCACCTCGGCACAAAGTAACTTTGGCCAAGCTGCACGTACATGGCACGTACACGGGAAAGCGAGCACCGCAAGCTTTCTGATTGGCTGCCAGCTGTGAGATACTTCCATGTAGACATTACACCAATCTTAACATGCTGGAACATAACATTTGACTAAGAGTCGTAACAGAGTTGCACTGACCCCACAGACATGAGGAGAGCCACGACAAATAATCTCTTAGGAGAATCGCTACTCAGGCCAGGCTTACATTGACAGTTAACCCGGCTACCTCCAGAGAGTTACATGGTGCTACTTTAAATAATCATAATGTGTAAATATTAATTGTAAATACATTTCTTTGAACAAAAAGTGTGGCAAACCAACTCCAAATAAATGAAAGAAAAAGGCAACAAAACATTAAAGAATAAAGGATTGCATTGCATAGACAAAGTTAGAACAGGGTTTGTAAAGTACTTGACTTTAAAGGTTGACATTGACATACACGTTTAGATCAGAAATAGCTAATCTTTCAGTGCAAGAAAGTCTGAACATTCTTGTCATGGATCCAATTTAAAAGTCTCATAAAGTGTCTTTGTGAGCAGGTTTTGTCGCTCTCAGGTGCTCTGTATGAAACCAGACAGTAGAGGCGGCCTCTGCGTCTGTATCTGCAGCTCCAGCCACTTAAGCTGCACTAAAAGCCTGCAGAGCTCGTCTGCTCACACAAGAGGAGACGAGTCTTAAGAGCATATGTTCAATAGAGACAATGGATCTAAGCATTTTAAAGGTAAAATGAAGGCCATGTGGAGCTTAGGTTGTGGCCAAGATAGAAGAAAATATAAAAGTACAGTGTTGTGGTGAGATAGTGAGGGGCACTCTACGGTCCTGTTTTGACCTTGGAAACACTTAAAATTAGATTTTTTTTATTTTTTATTTTTTATATTAAATAGAATAAAAGGAATTCTGCTTGACTGACAACAGTTCAAATTATATGTTCACTCACTCAATTGAAAAGTAGTAACATTTGTCAGCTCTTTAAAAGTTTGTATTTTGTACATTTAAATTTTCACTCAAACGATAATAATTTTCTTTGTACTTAAAAAAAAAGTTAGTCGTATTTCTTCAACCTCTGAATCTTTCCAAGACGATACAAAATAAACTGTATTCGCTAATAAAGATTTTAAAATGTATTCATGCTTGGGTTTATCATGCACTATGTAACTTTTCTGGCAGTGGGTCTGTCACTTTCTTGTCTCCCAGGAAATGCTACTGCTTTGCCTGGAATATTCCACAGTATGGCAGTAAACCTACCCATCTCTATGGAAACAAGCAAGTGAATATTAGTTCTGGTTTATTTCAACACTTTGGAAGCTTGTCGTTGCTTCCACCAGTCTTAGTGTGTCTCTTTCCATTCACTTTATACCACCCTGCCCACTTTTGCCTCTTTCTGCTTCAGTTTTGCTTCCGTTGTCTGGGATACCTCATTTTAAAATTTAAACCTTTCTGACTCATTGCACAGCACTAGTTTTCATATGCACTGATTTTTGGGCAAAAAGCACAGATTTAGAACAGCTTTTTCAGACGGAAAAGGGAAGCAGGTGGACCGCCCTCACGCAGCCAATCAGCTTTCATCCCAAACCATCATATATTGACTCCCAGTGGTCTGTCTTACACCTTTCAAAAGATAAAAGGTTTAATTATTAGAAAGGCACTGTGTAGAGGTCTGACTTTTTGACAATGTTCTGCTTTTACAATAGCCTTTCTGATTCATTTTGAGAAAAAAGGTTGGGCACTGCAGCTTTAAGCGACAAGTCTGAACAAAGGGAGTCTTGCAGCTAAAATATGATACTAAGTGGGTTGATTTGCGTAAAATGTAAAATGTTCACGTGCACGAACAAGTCAACACTGCACAGTTTCTCTGGGCGGCCTGAAAACGGCATTGTAGTCGTATAGAACGCGTTTGCTATCGACATCGCCAGCTCTGTGTAAGACGATACAAGCAGAGAGAGGGACACAAATGCAAATAATATGAATAAGATGCACGAGAACTTCACAAACACACTTCAGATTTTGGATGCAGCATTCAGCTCGTGCAGCTAACAGCAGAAGGATCAGTCTGAGTGTAGCACCAGGCCAGCCGCACACTGACTGGCTGCACTCTGGGGCTTTCTTTACCTTGGTGCTTAAATGACCTTAAACACAGCTCCATCACCGAGTGTACGGCGTGCAGTGAGAAATGAGCCGGAGCAGCAGCAGCAGCAGCAGCAGCAGCAGCAGCAGCAGCAGCAGCAGCAGCAGCAGCAGGAGGAGGAGGAGGAGGAGGAGGAGGAGGAGAGGGAGGATCAGGTTTCCAATAGCTCATTCATCTTGTTAGATTAAATACTTCACTTCACTGAACTTCAACGGGCCACTGGTCTCCACGTCGGCCCGCGCTCATGCTCTAGATATTTGTGTTCTTTTTTCTTTTTTTTTTCACACCGACTAGTGCCAGACAACGTTAAGTGTATACATTTTGGCAGGTACAAGCTATCCATCTAACTAGCATGAGGCAAAATTGTATATATTAAGACTTTACAAAACATGCATTTATGCCGTTTGCAGTGGTTTTCACAGAATAGGAACAGAGCAATTGGCAGATAGATGTATGTTTTATTTAAAGCTGTGTGGAAGTATGCAAAGGGGAATGTGCTTAGGGAAGAGGGAGAAAATAATGATTTCCAACCAAAACCAGAACTACTTCAAATTAGATTTTTGTATGGAACTGATTTTTGCCCAACCTCATTTGTAACACATTGCTGCTTGCAATATCGATAGCTGCAACTTTTCTAAAATGGCAGTTTTATAGACATCTTACTGAACCTTAATTAGTTGCTAAATAATGTATTATTCGTCATGAGAGTTGGAATATCTCAATTTAACAATAATAATGGCAAATCCTTGTGTGCTGCATTATTTACATGTTATACATGTCCACAATAGAATCAGGTTGATACATTTTCTTTGTGCTAATGTGAATCACACATTCCCTGTCTCTGTGGAAAACGACTCACTGCCGCTGCCGCATTTATGCTGGAGATTTAGCTCGTATGCGCTGGAATAATACAATTAATTTGTTCACTCTCTGATTCCCTCTTTCCCCTCGTTTCTCCCGCTGTCTCAGATCAAGGAAGTGGAAATGTGCTGACATGGAGTGATCCCCAAAAGAGAATTCTAACAAAGATGTTTGTTCACACTAATGAAGAAAATAATGAAAGGCAAACAACAAAACTACATGAGCGAGCTGAACCAAATGAGTACAGAGGAAAGGAGGATATGAGCTGGTTATCAAATATGCACGTGTTTAAAGACTCGGAGGTATCCTTGCATCGCAGACAGAGGAGCAGGCTAACGGGACATAAGGCTTAATTGGATTGACATCAAATGAGAGACTTGAGAGAAAGTACAAGGAAGAGAATACGTATCTGTTTTGGACATAGCAAGAGATGTGAGCTCACTTATGAAAGCAGCGTATTAGCCGACTGTTTTACAACTATAAACGTAGGCACTAAAAGACCCTTAGGGCTTTAGATTAAATGACAACCGTAAGAATGTCAAGGGTTGTTAAAGAAAGTAAGTAGGGTTTTGAATATTATATTGGTCTCCAAATATGAGGTACATGTTTAAATCCAATATTAGCACTAATGATAAAAAAAAAAAAAAAAATCATTATTCTTAATCACAAAAACATTGTACATGTTAGCTGCATTGTTGATGTTTGCATCTGCCGTCTGAGGTTCTCAAGCCGTTTAAACTTAAGGTTCCGTTTTGACTGAAGTACATTTTTAAATCACTAAAAGCGCAGGCTACATACATGACCTTTAAAGGAGACATATTATGCATTATTTGTATTGTTATTGACTTTCAAACATGCTCTTGAGTACTTGGCATGTTTTAGAACTTTAAAAAATTTGTCTATTGAAAGCATAAACTACTTTATCTGTGAGGGGGTCTTTCATCAGGATTTGTATTAGATCTCAGAACTCGACTTATGATGTCACAGACATAGAAAATTTGAAGTCAGGTATATTGTGAGGATCAGAGGGGAGAGGACTTACTAAACAAGATTGATCAAACAAGTGTAAATGAAGCTAAATACAACTCCAGGCATGTTTTCGTTAATAAAAGCAATAAGTTATTCAAGATATTAAGTAAATACATATTAATGAAACTATGGCTGACCATTGACCCTTTTGTTGTTGTATAAAATTAGTTTCGCAATAAGACAAGTGTTACGGTCTTAATATTTTAATTTGAATTCTAGCTGTAGTATTTTCCACTCACCAATGCAGTTTATAGAGTAAGCGTCTCCTCCTTACCATTTTCTGCATAACTGGATCCAGAACAGATGAACAGGAAACAAAGCTGCTTCTGTTTTGGGGGTGCACAAACACCCACAGCTCAGCCAGAAAGAAACAGGGAAATGTAGCTGTCCTGCCAAGTCTCTAAGATTGTTTTCTAGGAATAAAACATGTAATATCCCTAAACTTTTAGTGTTGTTCAGTCTCGGTTGAGTTTCACTGCTGTAACCTTGCATATTAAACTCTAAAACATGAACCTGACAACCCCTGTGCAGTCAAACTTAACACCATACAATAAGACTGCTGCCGATAGATGCCAAACCCTTCAATGCAGTGTTTCCCAACCAGGGGTGCATGAGGACTTATCAGGGACTTGTAAAGTATTTGAATATAAAACATGTTCTTTGTAGTAAATATAAAAAGGTTTTGCAGAATTTTGGACATTGATGTCTTAAAACTGAAAATATAATAGTAACAATTGATAATAAAAGGAGTTAACCGATTGACTGATTAGCCCTATGCTTAATAGAGTGAAAAAATGATGAAAAACTTGAAATATATATATTTTTGTTACATTTATGTGAGTAAACTATAAAATATCTCACATTCATAAAGAAAACTGACTTCTGGACTTTGTTTTAACAGCTCAAGTAAAGAAAAAGAAAAAAGCACCTCTACAACATACTTTATATACAAAAAAGAATTGTGTAATGATTTTCTTGGATTTTCTTCGATTCTATCATGATTCATGTGCACGTAATATATTTATAGTGCCTTGAAGAGGAAACTAAAGTCATCTGCTTCCTCAGAAACTTTGCGCTTTATTGAAATTGGTCAAATCCAGCCGTCACTCGCTCAGAGCATTGGTGAGACGAAGCTAAATTTGGTCTGGGTAGGAAAACATGTCTTAATATAAAGCTGCATTCAAGAGTCAATCGTGATATGGCCAAAATAACATATTGTCACAGGAATGAGATCACAATTCACAATTCCATTTTTATCCCCATATTGATCACCCCTAAAAGCAGATAGTCAATTTTAGATTTCTTTCTTTCAGGTTTTTCTGTGTGCGTGGTTGTCAACTAAAATGATCGTCTTAGTTTACAAATATTTTAACCCTAAGGCATAGGTTTTAGCACGGATGCCCAACCTGACTCAACACGCTCATATTATTTGGCACGAGATGAGCAAAAACAGAAAATTTGCTTATCTTATGACAATGCAACTGGACTTAAATGAACAATTCCACTTCACAGCCGGCAACTCATTCATATTTATATCTACTGTTCAGTCTAGAACTCGATCACTCTAATGTTGTTGCTGTGAGTTGATTATCTAAGGGTCAAAGCATGTAACCTCGCAGTAGAGAGCGGAGGCAATGACCAGAGGTTTTGATATTTTAAGCGAAATGAAGTCCACGCTCATAAAACCTGTTGTGCCAAACATAGTGTGAGTTGCAATCATTAACATCTGTCAATTAGGCATTCGGGGGATTATTGGCCTCCATTGGTTAAGCCTCTTCATTTTGCCATTAATGAACCCCAAAATGTGAGCTCTAATGATGTGTTCCCTGTGGCTACAAACTAAATTAGGCATATTAACAGATTATAAGGCTGCAACAACTAATCAGATTAATTGTGACGAATCTTTGTTTGACGGTGGTCCACCATGAGAGGCGTGTCCAGGACTGTGCACCAAACCGTTTAGCGGAGATGTTCATGATCTAAATAGTTTGAATTATGTACCGCTGCAGGGGTCACGTGACATTTAGCATCATGTGAAAACTATTGGACAGTTATCAAAAGATGCATGTTTTTGTTGTTCATTTTAAAACAGCCAAAAGGTAAATTAACAACATTCATTTTTCGTTTACAAGACCCAAAACAAGACCCTTATCCTTTGCCAGCTCCACGCCCCACATGTGGAGCAGCCTGCTTTGACACTCACCTCTCTTCACTTAATTACTCCGGTCTTTGTGAGCAGACAGTGTGCACTAGAGCAGTGGTTCTCAAAGGTTTTACACTACGAACTAACAGAGCTATGCTCGCTTTAATAGAGGACTACTCTAGGTCTAAACTAGAGCTAAATTCTAGGTTAAGCTAAGGCTAAACAAGGTCTAAATGACTACTATCGGACTACTATAGGACTATACTATTACAACTCAATATCAGTCTGGTCAATGCGTGAATCTCTGCGAGTTCAAATGGGCGTGATTGACAGATGGATTAGCCAATCGGGGACATGCATGTTCCATTTGTCTCAAAACAAACATAGCTCCTTATGAGGAAAAAAAAACTCAACGTGACTGCACAGTTCTGTTTGAGTTTGACTCAAGAAGTGACAGAGGGAGTGGTGACCTCACTCACTCACAGAACTGAAGAGGTGTGTATTCTGGATCTCAGGTAACTATACTGTTGCTTTACTAGTGCTAAACCAGGACTAACCTAAACAAGGACAAAAATGTAGATGTAAATGTATTCCGAAATTGAATAATAATTTAATCTGAGTGCCGCCTGTAGGAGCTAGGAGGTACGTACAACAGTTTAAGAAACACTGCACTAGCAGCCTTGGACCTCTGTCTGTACAACATCTTGCATCCTTCACAAAATACTGCTCATATTTTAATTGCACAGTTTGGACTTTGCTTAGACCTACAGTGGACTGTAGTTTGCACTCATGAATACAGATTTGTATCAGCCCCAGCTACGTGATTATTATCTTCCTCCTCAAACAGGAAGCTGTCATCCTGCTGAGAGGAAGTCCCACCGGTGTTAGAAGTACCTGTTCTGTTTTGCAGAGCCTGACTTTGCTCCCCGCCAGGGACACCAGCACTCTGCCTTTGTACCCGCGCAGCTCCAGTGCGCCGAGCCTGTTTGTGCTGGGGGGGCGCAGGCTGCCGGGGCGCGGGTGGGAGCCGCAGGCGGGGGGGCGCGTGGCCGTCTGAAGAGTTTCCATCCACTCTTGGCGCTCCCCTGCGAACACACGTGTGAAAGTGAGAAACAGAGCGCAGGAAAAGGCAGAGATGGTGCGTGTGGATACAAGTGTGTGAACAAGAGGGCTCCAGCAGCAATGGAATCTTTGAAATTCAAACTTAATTCATCATTTTTGCATCGCTTCTGTAGACACTGCCGGCCCAATGGTTGCCATACATCTGGTGCATACTGATACCCAAATTTCAAATAGAGAAGTAATTGAGAAACAGAGCACACTGTTGGCAAAGTCTGCCTCTGGTAAAAGAATATCCTGTAAAGCTGAGGAGAGATATAGATAGCAGCTTCAGAGTTTTGCAAGCCTCAAGCAAGATGTGACAGGGATAAATTAAGTGAGAGACAAGATTAAAATTAAGACATGTGATTGAACAAAAAGGTCTGACATTTTTCTTAGTCAAAACTTATTACAAAAACTAGTGATTTCAAAGCTGAATATTTTAACTCAGGTGCTATCTTTTAACACAGCTTAAGAAATTATGTTTGTCCTTGAGCCGACTGGACTCCAAACACACCGAACGGCCTCAAATAAAGTGCAATAGTTTCCCAATGGGACTTTACATTCAAACATTGTGCACTTAAAGCGGCTTCTAAGAAATCTCCCCACTACAACTTTAGAAAACGAACATGAAAGAGGACACAGGGCCGCTGTTGTAAAGCCCATTCCCCCATCGCCCGAGACACGGAGCTATCAAAGCCAGACAAGTGGAAACACAAGAAATACCAAAGGATTGTAAACACACCACGCACCACCAAGATCACAGCAGTGCCCGGTGTGGAAAGAGCTCCCTGCCAAATCGAAAAGGAAAATAAAAAATCATCCGTAAATCAGATAAGATGAAGGGCAATTGTCGAAAAACAGAAAACAAACTCAGAAACTGCATCCGTCAACTCAAAAAACAAATGATAGACAGACATTTATCAAAGCAAGGCAAAAGGCTGCACAGCACTACAGGAAATGTACACAGCCTTAAAGCGTTTGTTTTCATTTTAATGCTTAACCTCCTGTAATCTCTGCTCTGTTTCCTTGAGCCATTTGTTAGAAGGCATTACCAGACAGACAAATCATCACCAAGTCACCAAAATCAATGAAACTATTAGTTATTTGACAGTAAAAGCATTAGGGAATGTGTGTGGGAGGTTAACAATCTCGACATTTTAAATTGTGTCTGAGGAACCAAACTGATGTAGTATAAAGCCAATGGCGATTATTGTGCACCCCCCACATTTAGAGCTAGGATTTGGACAATATATCGAATTTTAGACAATATCTTGAATGAAAACGCACACGAGAGGCCAAATGTTGTAACAGTTGTTTTGAAAATGCGCAAAAAAGGAAAAAAATATAGAAAACAAAAAGTTATAAGGTGATTTTCTGGGCTTTTGTGATTAATTTGATAGAAATTTCACATTTGTCCAATATTTAAACATAAAAATTGCCTCTTTTTGCACTTTTGTAAGTACAGACAGGTCTCTGCTCTGTGATAGACTGCTGAAAAGTTTGAGGAGATGGACAAGGTCTGCAGCGGAGGCAGAGAAAGCGCCGCCTCTTCTCACGGCTTCTATACATGAAGAGAAACTCTCATCTTTCTCTAAACTCACTAATAACCTGCTCCAACCACCGCCTTTCCTCCTCTCACACAGCCTCACTCTATGGCTCTGATTTTGTGAGCAATCTGTAGATAAAATTCTAGTTTAAAACAGCCAAAGAGTTGAGTCGTGACGTGTGGATTTCAGTGTGGGTTGAAGCCTGTGCGTCCCTTGGTCTTTACTGTTGTTGTTTTCTCTTGAAAGATTACATGACCCTTGTTTATAACACAGGGCTCCAGGTCAAAGAACGATGTCCCTATGATCCCAACTCTAATATTATTTCAAGCAAAACAGTGAAAAGTAAATGCATTCCTGATTCAATTTGAATGTGTATTGTATTAATCCAACAAGGGAACAAAGAAATGTAAAGAAATACATTCTAAATTCCAGAACAGAGTCAACTGAAGGCAAAAGTGAAGCTGAACATGAAGTGAAGCTGAAAAAGATTAGCTGCAAAATATCACTAAATATAAAAAATCAATGTGGTTTTGGGAAAATGCTAACCACTCTGATACATGTGAGTGAGATCAGAGCCTGATTTAAAAACATTTATAATAGTATTTAACATAATTACTGTATTAAATAGGAGATTATGATACCCATTTGGAATTTTTGAAGAAGGGAAAATCATGAGTTTTACATTTTTCCTGGACAAATACTTCCAGAAATGTTCATCCCACAATAGTTTTTACTTTTTATCTACACATATATTGCATAGTTCACTCCAAATTATACTTTTTGTGAAGCGTATATATAAGTTTGGAGTTAGAAAATAGTATTAGACCATCGTTTGTGATAGAAAAGCAAACCAACGGATACTTCTGATGCTGGAAAATCTAAATTGTTGCTTATTTTTTGTTATAAAGACTTAAAATCATTTAGATCTAGGGTCAGTTAAGTATTGAAAATGTATGATATTTCACATTTGCTTCCATTTAGGAAGCTTTTGAGTTCTATTTCCTTCTCACCTTATCTTTTTGTCCAATGTACCTTACGTCCTTTGAATGTCCTCCATAGCAAGACGACCTTGTGAAGCATTTTTAGCAACTTGTCTATCATTTAACCACCCCACATTGTCTTAACCCGACCTTAATAAAACCTTTAACCCCTTGACTCTGTGCTCGTCCTTATAGCTGCCCGTGTCTCCTTGACCTAAAAAAAAAAAAAAAGAAAGAATTCCCGATCTCCCCTTTAAAAAAAAAAAAACATCTCCGCTTGTCTGGTCGGTCCAAAACTCCGACCAGCCCTCACGCTTTTCTGAATTCACAAAGAGCAAGCATCAATAATGAAGAGGCACCTCAATTATTAAGCGCTCTTTACATCACTGCGCTTTACTGTTCGGTTACCTGTCCCGCGCCCACTTATTTGCCTGCTCATTTATTCAAGGCCTCCTCCTCTCGGCTGCCGCTATCTCTCTCCTCTTCCTCTCCCCGGCGCCGGAGCTGTCAATCAGAGCGCGGGAGTTGGGGACGGCAGCGGGAAAAGCTGGCGGGAAGACGGAGAGACAGTGGCTGCACGGACGAGGCTTGCATATGTTCAGGGGCGTGTTTTTTTCTTTTTTAGATATTTGCACACACTATATACACACAAACCTCCAGCGGTGCAAGCCAAACGCATTTTTTTTACGTGGTAGAAAGCGTGCAAACAGACCGCCACCTCCACAAGCTCATAAAAACGGATATAGCGCCCGGTGAAAAACAGCAGAATAAAGCCTTATCCCTTGTTAGCAGATATAGCCGTGTATTTGAAAGACTGTTCCACTCGACGCGGAGAGAGACAGGAAGAGAGGCGGCTAATCCTCATTGAAAAGTGGAGGAGATGAGAGCCAGGTCCACTCAGCGCTCCGCCGAGATCTTAGAGGTCGCCCACACAGACTCTATCAGCGGGAATGAAAAAAGACAAAAGACAGAACACACGCCGTGGGACTCTAACCATTTACTTTTTGTTCTGCTTTTTCCAATGCATTCTATTATACAACAAGAACAAGTATCTTCTTAATAGACCCATACATTACCACGTCTCATAATGTCTCTATTGAGGCTTGTACTAGGGTTATTTTAGAGTCTTCTCAGAAATATATATATAGAGAGAGGGAGGTTTCAGGAGCTTTAGCCAATGTTTACTTTTAATTACCCTCAACAGCTTTGATTCGGCAGACATAGAAGACAGGAGGCTTTAAAAAGTTATTGATTCAGCACGGCCCACTCATCGCTGCTGGCCAAGGATTACGCCCATATACAGAGCACTATTATATTACAAATCATCAGTCAAGAATTTTGCAGACTCCAGATTCAAGTCCAGCTATTGAACTGCAAAGCTTTGGTAATCCAAATAATAAAGAATACACGGAAACAGATCAAAGATTAACCACTTGTGTTCGTTTTGTTGATCCGTTTGGCAATGACTCATGAACGGTTTGAAAAAAAAAAGTCATTCCTTCATGAGGCTGAACAATCCATTGCGATTGAATTCGGAACACAATGCGTGATTTGAACTGTAAAATTATCAGTGTCATTTCTTCACTGCTGACCTTGTGGCTCATACATCTACAAACATGCTGTGAAATGAAAGGGATTCTTGTGTTACGTTTAGATTTAAGGTTAAGGTTAATGCAGAGTGGATCTTTATTTGAATAAGGCTGCTGCTTGTCGGGGAATGTAGTGGTTTAAGGCATTGCACATATATCAAATAGCAAAAGTGTGTGCGTGAATTTACAATTATACTTTACAAAAGAGCTGTAGGATTTGGGAAAAATATCAAATTGTGACTTTTGTGACCAGTATTGCGACTGCGTTTCGATTTGTGATTTATGTTTTAATAATGGGATTCTGTTCAGAGTTCACAAAATGCGACCAGGAAAATTGACAGAGAATGAAATGACAAACTAATAAAAGTGTTTCAGAATGTTTTTCGCACTTGTTGTCACCTTTGGTCACTTTTAGTCAAGTTTTTGTCGCTTTTAGTCACGTTCTTGACACTTTTAGTCGTGTTATTGACGCTTATAGTCGTATGTCGTAACTTTTAGTCGCATTTTGTCATTTTTAGTCACGTGTTTGTCCCTTTTAGTGCCATTTTTGTCACTTTTAGTCACGTTTAGTCACGTTATTGTCCTTTATAGTCGTATTTTGGTAACTTTTAGTCACGCTTTTGTCACTTTTAGTCAGGTTTTTGTCACTTTCAGTCGGGTGTCACTTTTACTCGCTCATTTTTATGAACGCCTTTCAGAACGTTTTTGGCGCTTGTTGTCACCTTTGGTCACTTTTAGTCGCATTTTTGTCGCTTTTAGTCACGTTCTGGACACTTTTAGTCGTGTTATTGACGCTTATAGTCGTATGTCGTAACTTTTAGTCGCATTTTGTCATTTTTAGTCATGTGTTTGTCCCTTTTAGTGCCGTTTTAGTCACTTTTAGTCACGTTTAGTCACGTTATTGTCCCTTATAGTCGTATTTTGGTCACTTTTAGTCGCGCTTTTGTCACTTTTAGTCAGGTTTTTGTCACTTTTATGTCACTTTCAGTCGGGTGTCACTTTTAGTCGCTCATTTTTATGCACATTTTTGGCGCTTGTTTCAGAACACGTTTTTTAAAAATCTAAACTACAGGGATAGCAGTTTTTTATGCAGAATAAAACTAGATATTTTGTTGTTTGTGGACTTCAAAAATTGCAGCCTTTTGCGATTTGCTAATTGAGATTTCGATTCAATTTTAATTGATTGCGCAGCCCCATTTTCCACCCACAATCTAGCAGCTCTAATTATGCATATTAGTCACATTTTGCATACTTCTTTAAAATACCGTAAGACCGTTATATAACCATTATCTACAGCACACCATCTAAAAACATACCTTCCTTTGCGAGGCTAAAATAGATTTGAGCAGCTTGCCATGTGAGCGCTAAAAAAGACTGAGGAATTGTGTACGGCGTGTGCTTTCAATTTGTATTCAGCAAATGCATCTCCACTATTTTGTTCTCCAAATGTCCATACCATCATCCAAAACCCGAGCGCCGGAATACAAATCACTTCAAACAACAAATCTTAACTTTCTCCTGCACAGACCAGCAATGCGCTCGTTCACAGCCGTCCTTTCCTTCAATTCTCTCCTCCTTCTTGCTCCCTCCATCTCTGACAGTACCTGAGGGGAGAGGCCACCTGCGGACCGAGCAGAGACTGAGCCGACAGCTGTGTGCACACTCTCTCCGGTGGCCTTCAATTATTCACTTGCCCCCCTCCCGCACCCTTCTCCGCGCTCTACCCTTTTCATCCGCCCGCCCTCCTCCGAAACTACCGCGCGGCATCCTCCTTACCTCATCCTTACCTCACCTCATGTCTTCCTATATTTCTTTAAAATTCACCACCATATTTAATCTTTTTCTTCATCAGTCCATTATTTTCCCCTCCCTGGCTTCACTTCGCTGCGGTGTCTCATCCTCCGTCTGTCTGTCTATAGCTCTTTCTCCTGTGTTCCCCCCTAAGATTGATGACTCCCCGCGCCGAGGCGAGTGGGCCTGTTTAAAGATGCATGAGGTGATGAGGCCAACTTTTCTGCTCCGTCTCTCCGTCTCGCGGTCCGAACAGCTCCTCTGACGGCACAGCCACCTCAGCGACAGGTTTTCAGCAGATTCCAGATACAGACCTTAAGCCCACACAGCCCACGTCGGGGAGTGTTGAGCGGCGAGAAGACGGCGTGAAAAATGATGCCAGAGATGACCCGCGACTTCTCGACAGACTACAAAAGGTTGCCAGTCATCAGAATGATTCACTGAAACCGGGAGAAGGGAGGATTGCTGCTGCCCAGCTTAAGTCGGTAGTTTGCGAAACGATTTGCTGTGGAGATTTGAGTTTTCTCACTGTGTCTTGGTCCAGAGTGAGCGCATGGAATAGGAAAATTGAATTTAGCCTAATTCTTAACTGACAGCAAAACATATCATACTGTATATTACATTAAATGATATTGATAGGAAATGGGTCTCAATCTATGGAGCCGTAGGCCATGTTACAGGTCAGATCTGTGAAGTACAAAATCAACTTTAATGAGCTTTTAACCTTGTCACAACAGTGTTTCCTCATCATTATCATACTCAAAGTTGTAATGTAATGTAATGTTTGAATGATTCATGCATGTTTGCGTAATCCTGTACATTCCTGCATCAGAGGCTTGAGAGCTCGGAAAATGTCTGCTATCACCTACCCCCTGTCTCCGCCCACATCCCTGTACTTAGTCATCATTGTTTGGACAATTGTCAATTTTGACAATTTGCTTCTTCTTTTTTTTACAGTGAAATGTCACAATAAAGAGGCGGGGCGAGTCAATGAACCTGCTTCTATTACTAAGTAATTTTAGATCAATATTGCGGATAACAACGAGCAAAATGTAAAATGATCTACTTGTGTTATAGTTCAATACTAAGTACATAAAACCTTCTTTAAATTTTTTTCTCCTTTAAATGTTTTTCAAGCTGTTTTTCTTAGCAATAAGAGCACCTGGTATTGAATAAATGCCTTCGTTTGATTTGTTTAATGCCATACATGTGGATCATTCACATGTAAAGGCAAGAAACATCTCGATGGAGACAAGCAGGCAGTGTACCCTACACATAGTGCACATGTATCCCTTGCAATGGAACAGCATTTAATATAAGCATTAAACATATAACACATAGTATTTATTAATTATTTATATACTGATTATCAGACAAATGTGCAAAAATAAAGCTTTTCCTTAAGGAGTTTTATATTCAATATTCAAATTTTGCATATCTCCAAAATAACATTCACAATTATTATTCAATATTATCTACATTTCACAATATTGTCCACCCCTACTATGTATTGTTTATTCAAGAGCAACAGCAAATTCCTGGGCCCGTTACTGAATCCAATCAATACTTTTCAATCACAAGGAAACAAAACTATTTAATTGCAGCAGTTATACCATTTTCCCATTAATTCAAAATGCTAATTCCCATCAATGATTATGTTAAGTGGTCTGGGAGTTCTGGTTTCCTCCATTATTGAAAACCAATATTTCAATAGCCAAACTTAAAACAGACCTACTATTTGTGGAACTGACTTTCCGCTTCACTCAGCCTCAAATACAACATCATCAATGAGTTAAAAGAAGACTTATTTCCATAATCACAGCTATGGTCCCATATTTGCAGATCTTAAATATGCGAGGATAAAGTGATCATCTGAACAAACTTTAATCATTTGCCTGGAGCAGTCTTCGGCACGACCTCACACCTCTACAACACCGGTCATTAGAAAGAGCCTGAACTTCTCGTCGTAATAAGCACTTCTTCAATACAAATGATCTTTTCCCACGTCGATGCGTCAATAGCGTGGACCGCGGCCTCCTCATTTGATTCAATACTAATCGTTATATTCTGCTATGTAGTAAAATATGAGTCAGAGGTCTCTACGCCTTGATTAGTGAATGAGCGTTTCTCTGACCCGCGATGACTAAAAGACTGACTACATCAAAGCAGGACGCAGGCAAATCTTCAAACAGCACATAAGGTCACTCGCCCTGTTGTCTCTAAGCAAAGACGCACAATTACATCAAGGTGGAGCGCCAAGGTTTATGTTTAGCCTCAGAATAAGAAGATAAAAGTTGGAATATTGAACAAAATTGGAGAGTCATCGAACTCTGAGTTACTAATACTCCTCTAAACCGGTTCTAATTTGCACAATATGGTCATATTAATGGCATTTGATTACAAGAGAGGCCTGGGTAGTGTGAGTTCTAACATGCTTAATTGTTCAATCAGGTGAAGGCCCAGTAGAGCAGGGTTTGAAAATGATGTATTGAGTGAGAAAATGTTGAAGTAGATGTCTCCAAAAGTGGTTTTCACTGCACAAGCAACACAATATTATACTTTTTTCTACACACTTAGTACTGGACTATATCACAAGTAGATAATAATTGTATGTTTTGTTCATTGTAAACCGCAATATTGACCTAAAGGCTTAATAATGGTAACAGGTTCACTGACTTCCTGTTTAAAATTGCAGAACTGATAAGCTGAACTGAACACCTCTTCATAGAAGTATTTCACCTTAACAAGAAGCGAATTGTCATTTACATGTTTTGTTTATATGATTTGAAACATGACAATGAGACAACTGTCAGCTGGGGAACAATTTTGGGAGAGAAAAATCAAATTGGGATTTTTCTAACCTGTATTGCCATTGCATTTTAGAACGGTTTGTTACTTTTTGTCACCCTGTCCTTGCGCTTTTGTCGCTATTAGTCACGTTTTTGTCACTTATAGTCATATTTTTGTGAATTTTGTAAAGTTTTAGTTACTTTAAGACGTATTTTAATCACTTTTACTCACGCTTTAATCACTTTTATTCGCAGTTGTGTCGCTTTTAGTCAGTTAATTTTTGTCTCCCTTTTCAGAACATGTTGAAGCAAATCTAAACTACAAGGTTAGCAGTTTTTTATGCAGAATAAAACAGGTATTTTCTTAGCTCTCGAGCCTCAGTTAAAGGACAATGCAGGATAACTCAAACATGCAGGAATCAATCAAAATACAACTCTTGAGTAAACTAATGATGAAACACCACTGTAACAACGTTAAAAACTCATTAAATGTCTAGTCGAAATAAATGTTGGCTTGATTATTTCAGTGGGATTTTGAGAAATATTCCTACTTTGTCCTTCATACAAAAAGACATAAAAGTCATTCCGCTTGTTATTGAATTGAGAGTGAACAGTTACTTATGTCAGTAAAACAACTGTAAGATTTGCTATTATCAATAGTTTTACTTTCTGTATATTTATATATTCATTCTGGAATAAACTTACAACTGAATTTATCAGTAATGTTGCCAAAGCTGTAAGTGTAGCTTTTCAAACCGTGAAAGGAGGAAGTATTTAAAACTCTCACAAACTTGCTAGAATTCACATGTTATATTTATCTTTAGAAGAGCATTTATTTAGACGACGAAGTGAAACAGGTTGGAAAATCAGAACACGCTTACGGCTCTTTCTTTCGGATTTGCGATCAATAAAATACTTCATTATGAGATGCAGACAGCAGCACAATGTGGTCATATTTTGTGCTGCTTTTACAATATACTCCAATAGGGCAAAAACAAAATGTAGGGATAAAGTCTAGTACCCCACCTTTAAAAAATATCAACAAAAGCAAAAGCACATTTCTTACATGTCAAAGCATTTGTCACAGACCAGACAGCCACATCACAGACGCTTGTTTTGTCCAATGAGGAAAGTTTAAACGCTGGCCAAGAAACAGCAAGTCCGAGCGAAATTTCCTCCAGAGAGCAAAACAAAAGATAAGAGCCTTAAAAAACACAAGCGAGTGACCAGAAAGCAGAATGTGTGGAGGAAAACAGGCTTGGACAGACAACGCGGCGCTGCAGTGACAAGCGCGGATCAGACGGTGCAGCTGATGACTACTCAATATACAACAGCCCCAAGGAGCGCACGGTGTACCTTCTTTATCCGCTCGGAAGATGAACGTCCGGAGGGCAGTGACCACTTCAAACTTGTTCTCTCCCAGCCCTCGCACCTGTCGGATCGCGCTGGCCAGGATCATGCCTTTAGAGTACATTTCCTATGCACAGAAAAACAAAGAAATCAGCCGGGGAATCGTTTATGCATTCTTGTAATGATAATAATAATAATAATACTGAACAGCTATTTGCCACAAAACAAATCTGTAGTTTTGCAATTTCAATTTAACAGTACATTGTAATATCAGGGTTGTGAGCGTATTTAATTTCACAGCAGACGTCCTCATCAAGGCAGTGCAACCCATCAATACAGCATTAAATACATTCGCAGTAATAGCTCTCACATTTCATTTATATTACGGTGCTCTAGGACAAGCAGCATTTGAAGGCACTATTTATCCGCATCTCCTCGCATAACCTTCAGCCTGCTTTTATTCCACAACGAGAAAACTTCGACGTGCATGATGTAGCATTTCTGGTGGACGAGCCGCCATGGAGATGTTATTGCTTGGCCTGGAATGTTCCACAGTATGGCGTGAAACTTCTCCAACTTGCTCTTGCTCATGCATTCTTACTGTGAGTGGGGTTGTTTCTCCACTGATACGATGTGTAACTTTGCCTGATGGCGTCGCCTGCTTGTCTCCGTGGAAATAGACAAGTTTAAAGGACAAATATGATGCATTATTTGTATTTGTATTGGGCTTTAAACATGCTCTTGAGTTCCTTTGTTTTGGTATCTCATGTTTTAGAACCCTATGTGTTGAAAGTGCACATTTCCACCAGTTTGTGTCCCCTCATCTACTGGCTGCTGTGGGAAATATCATAGGAAAAAAACAAAAGCTATTAGGCAACGCAGCCTATGCTAATACGCACCTGTATTGAACAGGATTTGATGGAAGAAATATTGGTAATAATTTATATAAAAAGAGGAGGAGAGCTCTAGATTTCTCCCTTTGACGTCATGATCAAGGGAAAATTGAAACTGAATGAATGTATGGGGTTCAGAGCAAGAGGACCTCTTAAACATGAATTAAGCAAAATACAACTCCAGATATGTTTTTGATGAAGTAACAACAGTAAAACATGGTTAAAAGCTCAAAAAAGTCAATTTAGCATAATATGAGTCCTTTAAAGGCATCCTGCGTAACATTCCAGGCAAAACAATAACATTCGATGGCGGACCTTCCACCCGTTAAGTGTCATAGTGCATATATAAACATGATGCGGTGGTTACTATACTTAGCCCAGATGCACACTCCATAAACAGCGCTGTCACGAGGGCGCTAAAACAAATGTTCCAAGCTAAAAACAAACTTTTTAGATATTATTAAAGGCACAATTCGCAGTGAGATTTGGACAAAGAACAGGAAGTGCTTATTTGGGTACATGGGGAATTGGTCGTGTGTGTTGTTTTATTACCCACAATGCTGTGCAAGAGGAGGCATCCAAATAAGGAGCGCGTCGCACAGAGGCTGTGTGACCCTCTTACAGTCTCCCCCGACAATGGCAATTAAAAGTACTGGGTCATTTGCAAAAGAGAAATAAAGGGCACAAATAGCAAACCTACTTATGCTAAAAGTAAAAAAGCATTCATATAGGATTTCTTCTTGGTTTGGACTATAACCTAATGATTTATTCGTACTTAAGATTGTATTAGCTGTCATCTTTATAAATGCAATAACTAAAAAGAAGATCATTTGTTGTTTAAATGGCTGAGTGGGAGGTTATGATGGATGATGGATGCTAGATATGTCAACAAACTAAAATATAAACATAGAGAGAGGGGAAACAACATGCGAATAAAGATTCACAATGAGTAGAACAAGGCAGAGAATTGTTGGATCGCAATAGTCAAGAGAATATCAAAAAGCGTCCAAACTTTTAGAATTTCGCAGTTGTTATTCTGGGTGCGAGTAGACTCATTCGGACCCTCAAGTACTGGTGCTTTTATCAACAATAAAATAAGTATTCAAAACCAGAAATGCAAAAATGTGAGCGAATGCAGCTGAGGGAGTTTGAAATACAGCTTGATAATCTCGGGCTGTGTTGTAGCGCGAGGGACTGGAGTGAAAAGCAGCACATTATGCATCTGTGGCGAGCTGAAAGTCACTGGGTTGTTAAAAAAGCGTACATTGGTGCCAACATTACATTATTCATGACAATAATGTCATTATCATCGCAAAGTGTAAAAAAACAGACTGTTCTCTGTGTGGCTCAGCGTCGGACTTGACCTGAATTTTAATTGTGCGTTGTTGCAGGCACAATGCCACAGAGCTCTGTACTGTACCAACTACCAACGCCTCCGTGTCTGACTGGGAGAAGATACGGAATAAAAAGATGAACTCATGACTTGCTATTGCCGTTTATAATTAAGCTACTGACCTTGCCATCCACAAAAGCTTCTTTCTAGAGACTACAGGGCCAAAAATACCAGTCAGTTAGCAAGTGAGGGCGATTGTGTAATGGAAAAAAAGAAAAATTAGGTTTGTGTGAAAGGCCAAGGAGAGGACGGAGAGAACAAAAATTGGAGGATGGTACAGTTATACAATAGAAAGATACAAACGGACAAAGCTAAACGTATAGAAGCGGGGGTCGGATCGAGGGCGTTCTCATGTTAGACATATTAGATGGCAAGAAGTGCAAAACCTAATTAATGACGGGCCGAGCGATGCGTTTCTCTCCCCGGGAGTCTTACACCAATATCTGCCTCTAAATTTAGACAGGAGTTAACAGAAGGTGAGGATGGTGTGCGGGCCTGGGTGGATTGTGCCGGTGCGGAGATAATTATACAACCACATGGGTAATTAATTGTTTTAATTCTGGTTTTGGGGTCAAGCAGGAAAAGAGCTGTTTAATTGTGAGTTTGTGCATCTGTAAATACTTTGATGTGATAGAGGCTACACTGTAAAACACAGCAGGGTATTCAATTATTAAGTAATCCGTACATAGAAGTGCAAAGTTAGGTGTACCATCATTATCCCATTTCCAAAGTTCAACATCAAAACTGGACCTATTTAGAGACTATTTTAATTGCTTAAAAGCTGACTTTTATGAACTTTTAACCTAGCTGCCCCCCATCAGCTTACTCAGAGTTGTATTTTGAGAGAAATATCAATAATATTGTGAATGTTGTTTTGAAGATATGCAAAATTGGAATATTGAGTTGATAGTTTATGCTAAAAAGTGCTACAAAAAGAGCAGATACAAAATTAAAAGGGGACAAATACACTGTAAACTCCCAATTAAGGGTATAAAGGAATATTGCTGCACTTTTGTTGTGGGTAATGCTGTAGTTAATTCACATTAAACCTCAACTCATACATTTAGAGTTGTGTTTTAGCACATTTCTCTTGGATTGAAATAACAGTCTGACTTATTTCTATTTATAGTCATTTTACATCAAGATTGCAGTGTTTACAATGAACAAAATGTAAGATCTACATATTACTAAAAACAAGGAAAAAAAACAAAAGTTATTTGGAATGTGTTGACTTTTACACTCTATGACAGCAAATCAAATTAAGTTGAAATCAAAGTAACTCAGACTAGATTGAATTCAATTACATCTTAAATTCGCCATAAACATTCAAAATTAAATTAAACCCTACATTTAGATTGTGTGATTTTACAGCATAGTGAGACCAAAAGCCCCAACATACGTAACACACACAACTTATGCAAATATTCTAGTCTCGAGAGGATGCACTGCCAAGAAGCAAAGAGGCCTAACCAGCTCTTTTTCCAGCAATGAGCGAAACATCTGACTCGGGTCGCCATGCCAACATCTCTTCACTAATTCATCCTCACCCTGAACATCACCCTTTACCGCCACACCCGTCCCCGAATCCACGCTCTTGTCAAGGAGGTACCGTTTCTACACCGCTTTACGCCACAAACCGTATCTTGATAACTGTCCCTCATTTGGTTTCAAAAGCAGCCCTGTATAAAAACTTCAGGAAACAATTAAGTCGGCGCAATTGAGCTAAAGCCTACAATAATAGAGGCGGCGTGTAGTGAGGGGAGCAGGGAGGAGGGTAGAACTACACTTCCAGCAGGGCGTTCAAAGAGTCAGACCCGCTTTCAATGGAGGTACAAGGACACCAAGTGGAAAGGAGGAGAACTGCGGCTATGAGACGATAGGCATTCAAAGTGTGGAGTCTCGAGCACTATAGAATGCACTCTGAAACTGAAGTGTTTCAAGGGAAGTGTTTCTGACAATATGACAAGTGCAGGAATGTGAGTTATGAAAAGGCAAATAGGGGAAAAAAAAAAGCTTCCACCGCCACGACTGGAGTGAAAAGAATCTCATTCCTAAACATAAGACTCTACATTTACGCAATAGAAAGATTTTCACTGTATAGAATTGAAATGATTGGTGAATGAATGAATGAATACAAAGTTCCTTCAGTAAAATATTAGAAAACCAAAAATGTACACACACATATACTAGTCGTATTCAAGAAAATGTTTTTTAGCTTTGTAAAAAAGGACATATTGTGCAGAATTAACTTTAATGAGCGTTATATCATAAATTTACTCAAAGTTGTGTTTTTATTAGGTGGAAAAAGTCCTGTTTTCACCTACCCCCTATCCCCGCCCACATCCTTGTACTTAGCTGCGATTATTAGAAAACATAAGACATAAGAGCTTAAAAATGCCATGTAGTCACTTTAAAATTAAAATAAAAAACATGTAAAAGATAATGCGTTGCTTGTTACAGTTAAATGTCACTATGAGGAGGCGGAGCTTATCAGTTTGGTAGTTTTGAACAGGAAATCAATGAATCGTTATTGTGCTGTTTTGTATTAGTATTGTTGTTTAAAATGAACAGAATGTACAATTCTGATCTACTTATGTTACATTTTAATAGTAAGTACCTGAAAAAGCATACTACGTCTCTAAAAATTATATTGATATCAACCATGGCGGGATACAACCAAAACCACCTTGTTTGATGAAGTAATTTTGAAGTACATGTATTTTGGGCAGAGTTCTTGTGCTGGAAATGAATCAGAGCAAAAGAGAGAGGCTCGGTTTCAAAGAGCCACTCTCTGGTGCTACAGTAAGGATCAGTGGGACCCATGGGAGACGCAGGCAGAGGCAGTAAGCACCGGGGCTTTCAGGCTCACGCTAGAAAGAGCTTTCCAGTGGCAGACAGACACAAAGACAGACAATCAGACAGACGCACGGACGCGCTGAAGGCTGATCCCACAACCTAAAACCTCATCTTCTCTTTGGCCCGCACCTCTCCCCTCCCTCGCTCTCTCATCTCCTCATCCCAGCGAGACTTCTTCAACCTCCAGACAAGCTTTGGACTGTTTTTCACAAACACACACACACACACGACACCACACAGCAGCACTCAGAGGAGCAGATCTCGGAGCGGCGGGCCTCTTCCACAGTCAAAGCCCGTGTTGACGAAATCAGGCGAAAGGGGAGATTGATGAGCCGGAGTGGATTGAGCCGTACGCAGAGACACAAGTGAGACACCGGATCGGGGTACTCTCCCACGCCACCTCCGCTGCCCTCCGATGACATCACCGCGGACACAGACCTTCACACTGGGTTGGCGATTAAGTGCGATTAGGGTTTTCTGTGCCTGACAAAGCCTCTGGGATTTTAGGCTGTTGAAGAGATTTGGGGGTGGCTGAAGTTTAAGGAATACAACAAGGCGGGACGGTTTTATTGCACTAATGTGTCATTTTATTTGATTTCTTTGTCACAACAAACAAGGCATGACACAGAGAACAAAAATGCAAAACGAAAAAGGATAGTTCTGGTTCTGGTTGATTAATAGCAATGGGATGCCAAACTCCAAATGAATACCACGTCGTAGTCTGTATAAAGTCAGTGTGGCACATGCCCTCTTTTGTACCCGTCCCTAATGCCCCAATGTTCGGCCAAATTTTGAAATTCAAATTCAGTGCAAAAGTTAGTCATTCCAATTTTTAACAGTACGACGTTATTTCAGTCCAGTCACTGACAGTCGACTCTGTTCCTGTCATCCATCTCCTTGTTATCGTTTATTGTTTGTTTTTTGTTTGTTTTTTCTGCAGCCAAAAGTACAGATATCCATTTATCGTTTCCATTGTTGGAGTTTTAAATCCGAGATACACTGTAGTAAAATCAAATGGAATGTTGAAGACAGTTTGCAGTGTCTCATTAAACCCAGTCCAGTTTTTTTTTTTTTTATGAAGGAGGGAATACATTTCTAATTATGAGATGTTGTCAAAGTAAACAATCCAACAAGCTTATCAAATAGTTGTACTAGCCAAGAGCTGGAAACACTACATAATAACACATAACATTTTTGGTACATATTGGTAACTATGGCAACCCCAGAAAACAACCGTGGAACGAAAGGGGGCCCAATGTGCCTTTTTTGAGTATCTTCTTTTGTATAAATTGTGTGAAAAATATCACAAAGAAACTCACAAAGGAGAAACACAATGCAGTGCAAGTAAAGGACATGATACGCCCTTGGGTGAAATAAATGTTTCTTCTTCTCAAATAAACACGCCTCACAGAGAACATATTATTAAATCTATAATCGAGTCTCTACGATAAAGCCGAAGCATTGCACCGCAGCCATGAAACCCTGGCAGTTTGTGTGGAGGAGGCAGGCCTCAGCTGGCCGCACAAAGCAGGGCTGACAGAGAGATTGTACTCGACCTCTCCACTCACCCAAAACATGATAAAGCCCCGTGCTTTCTCAAAGGGGAGAGTCACATTGTCTGGATGACTTCTAAAACTCTACACAATAGTCTACGTCACACACACGCACGCACACTCGCACACACGCGGGCAAACTTTCATCTTTCCCAAAACTGCCATGCCTCCACCGACAGTGACACAAAGTAAAAGTGCTGACTGGCTGGCCTCCCCACGATCCCCACTCTGCTGGCGACAGAGTGTGTCCTGATAAATAAAGCAATGCAAAGAGAAAACGCACAGAGAAGGGGAGCGAGCGAGAGAGAGAGACACAGAGAGAGAGAGCAGCGGGCTATAATTAGTAAGTGATTAACGAGCAGGCTTCAGACAGGTCCCACATCATTGATTGTGATGTTGTGCAGAGCTGCTGCAGCAGAAACACTGTGGCCCAGGGAGGGAGCGCCCGGGTCAGCATCCACAAACACTCACACAAACAGGCAGGCAGCTAGAGCACGGTCATTAGCCACAACACCGGGGCAGGGCGCATTATGGCAGGTTAGCAGCTCTGGGAACGCAGAATTATAGCACTCAAAGACTTTTGGAAAGGACGCGGTTTAAATGCAAAACAAAACATGTACTTAACCACATACAGGCCATGCGTCTGTCCGCAAACAAGAGGTGGACGTAAAGCTTTTAGTGCTCAACAGCAATTTGCATAATACTGACAACAATGTTCACTGCTTGGTGAATGCAATAAAAGTTATTATAAAAATAATAAAACCAGCTCCTTTATTTTCTCAAACAAACTTGCTTCAGGTCCACCTTTGCACCATGTACTCATCTAATGTTCCGCCCAGCAACTCTCAGCTCAACAGCTTTTTTCCTTGTCTTATCTGCACGTCATAACATCACAGTATCACTGCAATTATAATCCTCTACTCCCACTACTACCAACAACAAATTAGTCTGAAGTCAGTCTATGTTAGAGCTGTAGAGAAATTCTTGGTTGACTAAAGACATGCCTTGTTGATCAGCGATTACTAAAAAGCATTTTATGTCAAACGCACAAATAGCAATTGTGGTGTCTTTCGTTCCAGATCCATTTATTTCCAATCATTCATTTGGGTTTTTCCTATCTAATTTACACTAATAATTACTTTGATTTTCAGACAAAGCTCTGACCCACTTAAATTTCTGACATCATCCTAGGCAATCCCCGTCCCCTAAGGTTGGGAACCTCTTGGATTAACTAAAGAGGACAGTTTCATGAAACTGGCAAAAGCGCTCAAAACCTTTTAGTATCTTTATAATATGTCTATGTATCTGATCCAAGCAGTAACACAGTAGTTTACACAATAATAACTATTTATACAGAAAAGCACTAGGAAACTCTGTATTCATATGTAAAAGCTCATTCCCAAATCTTCTGCTTACACACTCATTCTGCTTGCTTCAGTTTTCCCATATTAATCCCATATTATAAATAATGATTCGACTAATACAACTGTCGGTCGCCTATAACACCATTGACCGATTAATCAACTAATCAGCCAAAGGCCAACAGCTCTATTATATATTATATTCAAATAAGTTGGTGTGAAATCCAAATCCTCGCCCAGGCCACACAGGCAGAGGTTAAAAGCTGTAATGTTTGCATCTTTATCTGCTTCCTAGCCAGTTCCGAGCTGCTCCCTTACCTTCCCTCCCTTGCCTGATGACGAGGCAGGCAGCGCTAAGCGAAATTTTAAACTTAACTGTCAAAGCAAAGGAGAATGAAGAGGGGAACATGTACAAGAAAAAGAAAGAGAGAGACAGAAGAGGGGAAATGCTGAGGACGGCAAAAAGAGCCGAGTCTTGCTTTTGCTCCCGGCTCCCTTCCCCGCTCCCTCTCTTGGTGCGGTGCCAACATCGATGTGCTTTAGAGTGCGGCTGGGCGGGCACAGTGAGCTGGCTCGTGGCGCGTGCAGTTCTGTCGCTCCGTCCTTGCCCCCGTTCTTTACACTGCCAGGCTAATGATGATGACAAAGGAAAGGAGGAGGGACCACACACGGCAGAAGACAGGGATCTGACTGACCTCTCGAGAGCGTTGAGTGTAGGCTTTGGCTGAGAACATGCCATACATACTGCTGCTAGTTGGCACACTTTGTAACATGTAAATAAGCATTAGGGAAGTCACTCACAAACAGCTAATAGCCCTTTTGAATTTTGTGCTAGTGTCAAACAGAGAAGACCAGCAACTTTTTAGAAACAAGACAGACAAACAGGAGTATGGTATGGGCTCAAGAACCATAACTTCCTCCACAAACAGCAAAATATTCCGTCTTAATCTGCATAAAAACTACTAATCCTAATTCATGTTCTGAAATGCATATGATTTGTTTTTTCTTGTTTGTCAGTTCTAAGGCCTATTTGCTTTTTTATGTTTTAAATGTTAACTTTGAATCTTTTAAACCAACATATTAAATCCAAATGCAATCACAACATTCATAATCAGAAAAATTAACATTAAATCTTTATCCCTAATTGTGTAGCCCTAATATCCAATTTGGTGGCAGATGATGACAAAAATAAACATTGATATTTTTTGGAGCATTCCGATAATAATTTTCCCACAATATCCTGCCAATCCAGCAGAATTGTGTTAAAAAATGTCTTTAATGCTTTATTTATTTATAGTGACACAAATCACAAATGTGGAAAAATATCACCTTATACAGCAAAACCTTTTTAATTTTCACTTTTAACCAGCTCCTTTTGTAGAAATATGATGTACATTTCCCAAAATTGGCCACCTCTTATCTGTGGTACGTTTTGTTGCTCCCAACCTACTGAGATTATATGCATCAAGAGTTGTTTGTTTGTTTGTTTGTGTTTTGTTTTTTGTTTTGTCTTTTCATTTTTTTCTTGTGTAGGAAATAAATTATGAAATGAGCACACTTACTTTTTCATTGTTGTAGTAGGCCAAGCACTCGCCATCAAATCGCACCCATCTTCTTTGAAAAACACGTTTTCTGAAAAAGATAAAGATATTTTGTGTTTTCGAGTGGACAGGCCTTAAACGTCATCGAGAGGAAGGCTACTTATAGTGTTTTTATCAGGAGTGCCACATTCATTAGCGTCATGAGTTGTAGCAACATCTGTCAATTAGCATAATCAAAACAAATGGCCCCTTTCAATTTGAATATTCAACAGCTCAGGGCTTTTTGCCAGCCCTATGCAAAGCAGGCGGTGAAGGGGAATACATAGAATATGCACAGACTGGACACAATGAAGAATACTAATGCTGCCTATGGTTTAAAAACACACACGGCGCACATGAAAGGGCCTGTACTCCATTGTTTGCATGTAATAAAAGTAAAATCAGTGTTTCCCCAGAACAGACATACTGTATATCGTAAAATGATTCATGTGCGCTGTTAACGTGCTAATGTTTGGTAGCTGTACTGTACCAGCAAAACTCACTCTGAGCGGTAAAAAGTGCTAATAAACTCATCATGGTGAAAATGTAGGATGCTGGGAATGCATTAGGTAAGTGAGTGATACATTTGGACTACTGCAAAGAGTTTAACATTAACTAAACATTAACTTATCTTTTTGTCCCGACAAAATAAAAAGTAATTAAGGATTGTTACAACTACTTTTGTTTTGGTTTTTTTGCACAAAACAAAAATGAAAAGCTTGGACAAGTGGAAACTAGACAAACGCTCCAAAGGAAACAGAGGCCAAAATCATACAATCTTAACAGCCAAAGAAAAGAAAGAAAGAAGAAAGTCTAATCCTGCAAGCGACAGAGCTCCAAGAAGCAGTGCAATTAGGGTGGCAATCATTTCTCAAAATAATCATGACTAGACGACTAATAAAATAATCTTAATCGTTATCGTTGTCTGGACGGTACAGAGTCTAAAACCCATGCCAAAAGACATTTTTATAACAAAGACAGCCACATTATTAAATCACAATGTCAAAAAAGGAATAAACAATTTCTGATTATATCTTAATATTCTCAATCTAGAAGCCTTCAGCGGCAATAAATTGACCTCTATTTGAATAAAAATGTACAAAAATCCAAAAATACAGTTGCGGTCTAGTCAGCAACTTAAGTGTTTGTTAGTTGCAGCCCTAAATGTGATACAATCAGTGGTGGAAAGTAGCAAAGTACAAAAGTAAAAGTACTGTATTTTACTACATTTTTATGTATCTGTACTCTACTTCAGTAAATTTGATAGTGGATCATTTTTACTTTTATTTCACTACATTTGAGAGCAGGTGCCTGCACTTTCTACTCGACTACATTTTTGAACTAGACTGAAAGGTATTTATTTATTTATTTATTTATTTATTTATTTATTTATTTATTTATTTATTTATTTATTTATTTATTTATTTATTTATTTATTTATTTATTTATTTATTTATTTATTTATTTATTTATTTATTTATTTATTTATTTGTTTATTTATTTATTTATTATGTATTTTTTTATTTATTTATTTATTTGTATTTATTTATTTATTTATTTATTTATTTATTTATTTATTTATGTTATTTATTTATTTATTTGTATGTATGTATTTTATTGTATGTATTTATTTATTTATTTGTATATTATTTATTTGTTGTTGTATGTATTTGTTGTTTGTTTATTTATTTATTTGTATGTTGTATGTTGTATTTGTATTGTATGTATGTATTTATTTATTTATTTATTTATTTATTTATTTATTTATTTATTTATTTATGTATTTATGTATGTATTTATGTATGTATGTATGTATTGTATGTATGTATGTATGTATGTATGTATGTATGTATGTATGTATGTATGTATGTAAATAATTTATTTATTTATTTATTTATTTATTTATGTATGTATGTATGTATGTATGTATGTATGTATGTATGTATGTATGTATGTATGTATGTATGTATGTATGTATGTATGTATGTATGTATGTATGTATGTATGTATGTATTTGTTTGTATGTATTTGTATGTATTGTATTTATGTTTATTTATGTATTGTATGTATGTATGTATGTATGTATTTATTTATTTATGATTTATTTATGTATTTATTTATTTATGTATTTATTTATTTATTTATTTATTTATTTATGTTTTATTTATTTATTTATATATTTATTTATTTATTTATTTATTTATTTATTTATTTATTTATTTATTTATTTATTTATTTATTTATTTATTTATTTATTTATTTATTTATTTATTTATTTATTTATTTATTTATTTATTTATTTATTTATTTATTTATTTGTTTATTTTCATATTTTAGTTTAGGTCCAAGCAAACAAGAATAGGCTATATACCGGTAGATAAAAATGACCAGGAAAATTGCTTCTGATGACTAAAAATCTGGAAAAAAAAAAAAAAAAAAAGAAAGTTTTAAAAGTTCTGTGTGATTACTTTTAGTTTTACATTTTTAAAGCTTTTACTTAGGTGATTTATTTTTTTACTTGAGTATTTTTTGCTTCTGTATCTACTACAAAATGGAGCAGTTCATCCACCACTGAACACAATCACCATAATATAAATATTGACTAAATGTATTCCAGATTAAGCCCAAACTGTGACTTGGTCTTACCCTTGAGGCGACAGCTTGTCCAGCCATCCGGCCTTGAACACCTCATGTTTGGGCGCCCCGTAGAAACACGCATAAGGAGAGATATCGGGCAGGATGTTGTTTTTAATCTTTCCCTGGATGTCCACGGGCTGCGAGTACAGATCACACCCCGTCGTGACCGCGGAGCGAGGAGCCGGAGCACTGTGGTCTTCACTGGCCCCGGACACAGTGAGGTAGTCCATACCGGAATGGGACAGTATTCTGGCACATTCCTCCACTGTTGAATAGTCGTCCATGTCAGGTTCAGCGATGATAGGAGGAGGAGGAGGAGCGTCTTTGTCCTTCGTCTCTTTTGGTTTGGGTGACTTGTTCCTGTGTGGACAAAAAAAAACGAAGACCTGTAGCCAATGTTTAACGATTTAGAAAGAAAAAACTGTACTGGTTTATAATTATTACTGAAAGAGATGACATTAGCAGCCGGCTAGTCATATACTGAAGACACATTTCAACAAATTTAAGTGTGTAAAGCAGTTTTAGAAAAAGGATCTATTTGGGCAACCCAAAGTAACATGCTAATTGTTATTTTTAATTTGATAATCAGCTTGAGAACCAATACTCAAATTTGCTATGTTTACATGTACACCAAGATCTGAATGTTGTCTTATTTCTGGACCTTTAATCTTGTTTAAATGCCATGAGAACTACAAAATCTGATGTGAGCAATCAGATCAGAGGAATCGTAATCAGAAAGAAATTGTTGTGCTGTTTACTTTTCATTTTAATAATCTTCCAAAAACTCAAAAAAAATCTGCAAATAATTAGATTATGTGCATGCAACTGCAGCCACAAGTTAAAGTAGAACTAAATAACATTTTTACCTTATTAAATCATTAAACGTCTTTGTAGGTCTGTGTGGTGGTTTTAAATGTATTTTCTGGGCGTTTGAAGCAGTCGCCCCCTGCTGTCTCCGCGCGGAAACCGCCTTGCGACCTTGGTTCTCTTTTTTATATTTGGCAACACTAAATGCTTTTGTATTTGATTTTACTTTATTTCAATAAAAAAGAAGGGAAACAACATCAGCTTTTGGCATCATTTTACTGGCAGTGTATTTTCACAAGAGAGCTGCAGGGGGAACTCTGCCGCTGAAGTTACTTAGTTCTGCTTTAACGAGTGGTGTAAGAGCAATTAATATGTATTTACATCACGTTCTCCATATCTGAGGTAAATGTTTCTGAAATATATCCTACATATAGTACACTACAGTAAGGATATTACTGTTTTTTCCACTTAAGCGACAAAAAAGGTGGAAGGTTTTGTGACAAAGAGACTCTCAGGCCAAACTGTTGAAAAGTTAAACACCTCACTGGGATTGTTGAAACACATTATAACTCAAATAACTCAAATCCCAAATCATGTTTTTCTGGATTGCATTAATCTCAAATGTACAAAGGTCAGGCACACGAACAAACCTTAGTTTCTTGGGCTTAATCTTGTCTTTCAAACTTTTCTGCTCCTCTTCTTTATCACCTTGGTCCTGTGGAGTAGAACACAGATAAGCATCAGACGAGAAGAGCAATGTCCATCTCCCAGTCAGACACATTTCTATTAACCTCAAGGGACACCATGAAACTAGCACATTTTGTCTATGTTTTATGTGACACTGCCAAACGCATTAACATTGTGGAGGAAGTTTACACATCGTATCTGAAAACAAGCACGATATTGTTCAAAAAAATGCTTCGCTGTCCACTGTCAGTGCCTTACCAGAGTGTTATCGGGGTTGTTGTACAGGAACGTCTCTCCGTAGGGAACAATAGGTGGCAAGGTTCTTTGAATTGGAGCTAAAAATAAGACAAAGGGAAGAAAACAGTGTCTTCATAATGACTTTGAAACTTGCAGAGTAAACATGGACATAAAAGGATTGTTACACTTAAATTTAAATCAATGTTTAGCTGCCTTTGATTCAAACAACTTTGTGGGAAAACGCGCCAGTCCTTGATCCATGCGCGCACTAAACCAATTAAATGTTTAGCATGCTTATCCCTGTGCCAACTGGGAGTGGGATTGTTTTTCGGTCTGATCTGAGCACAAGAGTCAGTGCCAAGGCCATTTCTGTGTCTTGGATCTCGGTCTTGGTCGGTGGTTGGCGAGCGCGGGGAAGAGGAGAGAAGAGGAGGAGAGGCCGGGGCCAGACACTATTAGTCTGGAGACCCGCGGCCACCCTGCGTGGGCTACTGGCTGTCAGCGTGAAAAATGACACCGGCCTCTCCTGGGGACTGAGAGGGGCAGAAGACAGCGCTGTGAGGTGGAGCGCACGCACACACAGGCGCAGGGGAGGCACACATGATGACAGAGGACAAGATACAAAGCCTTTCAAACAAGGAGAGCGGACTTAAGACACAAAAGCAGCTAAACCCGGCTATAAATCTAATCCAAGTAAAGTCTATAGCCGAGGTTTTACAGTGGACACAATGATGCCGGAGAATTCATGTAATGTAATTAGAGCCTGGTGATGTATTTGTCTACCAGATAATATCGAAAAAGGCGTTTTTGAATAAGAGATGAACGATTTTTAATGTATATATTAAAGGGGACATATTATGCAAAACTTAAATTAGCTTTTATTTAAACAGTTTTTTTCCTCATTATTAGTTTATTGAAAGTTGTATTTTGATTGATTCCTGCTTAATACTGTATTTTCCTGTAACCGAGGTTCCAAAAATTCCTGTTTTCACCTACCTCCTATCCTCTTAATTGTGATTATTTCTGAAGTGTCACGTAGCAAATTTTCAAAAGTAAAAACACGTAAATGACAATCCGGTGCTTGTTACAGTGAGATATCTCTATGAAGAGGCGGAGCTTATCAGTTCTGTCGTTTTGAATAGGAAGTCAATAGATTTATTTTTAATACTAAGTACCTGACAAAAACATGTCTCTTTTAATAGTTGTATTCTGTTCACAGTGCACATTTTAAACAGAGCATAACATTTGAGTGAAAAAAATGAAATATGAACTGCTAACATACAAGACTCACATGCATTTCAGAATAAGATTGTAAAGGTTTAAACTACAAAGTTATCCGCTTTTATAGATTGTAGAAGATATCATGTTGACTTAAAAAATTGCACAATTTGCTATTTGAGACCATTCAAATTGTGATTTCGATTCCATTGATATGCAGTATATCTTCTGCTCTATTTTGAAGACATGCAAAATAAGACAAAGCATCTAAAAGGAAGAAATTTTAAAATGGTATAAAGAGATATTTCTACATTTTTTGTGATAACTGCAATAATAAGGCAAACTTAATATGAAGATTATGAATATACTGCCTTGGATTTTGCTTTATTTTATTTAATGCTCAGGCATTTGACTCACAATTTCATAATATACACTTTCACTTACTATACTTCTAACTGGGAATACACTGTGATATGTAATTGTTATAATAACATGGGGCGGGCGATACAATGAGCATTCCAATAACGATATTAAGTAATTTTCCAACATTTCCAACAGAAATGTGTTAAAACATGTCTTTAAACATATTACCTGAGGTTTAATTATGAGAAAACTATGAAATGTCTGTAAAAAATAAATCCCCAAAGTGCAGAAATGTCACTTTATGCTCTTTTTGTATCATTTTTACTATAAAACGATACATTCAACATTCAAATTTTGCATATCTTCAAAATAACATTCACAACTTTTGATATAATCCCCTCTTCTACATACAAATCAACAAAAAAGGTTCAAACAATCCAGGTCAGATGGAGTATGGAGCTCAGTTTACCGGACCATTCCAGCACAGCGTCCGTCACTGTGGACAAGCCCACGTCCCACATAAGAACAATCAATCACCATCTATCAGTCGACCTTCAGGCCTGGAGCGTTCTCTCTGCGGACCATCAGACCACACTGTCCTCCACTGCTGTCCAACTACAGCCTGCTCTGCCCCTCCCCAGTGTCATCTCAGCTGAAGCTTTGGTCCTGCTGCTTTCCTCTGTCCACCATTGAGTTTATTTTTCTTTTTCTGTAGACAGACTACCATAACCCAGAAGACACACAGACACTCAGCCGGGAGCAGGCAAAAAGTGGAAGGCTTATTGGAAAAGTAATACACATTTTAACACCAATAATTAATTTCAAGGATTATTATTCATGGTGAAATATACCTACATTCTAGCCTGGGATCCAGACAGGTTCTCTCTTTCTGTTTATTCTACACAGAAGATCTCAGTCTGGAGACCACCTCCTCAGGTTCATTCATTTCAGTCACGTATGGGAAACGGAGGAGATTATTGGTCATATATCATTTAGAACAAAATAGTGACGGAAATTCATAGTCAAGTACAAAACTGAAAGAACTGTATTAAAGTTATATTTGAGAGCTGGTATCTGTACGTTCTACTTATAGAACTACAATTAAAACTGGAAGATGAACTGAAAATGGCGCCCTATTCATCCCTATGGTGTGTGCTCACTGGCAAATAATGCCAATAAGTTTTTACTTCTGCTTTACTTCCTGATATGGAGACTGCCATCTTTGCTTTAGGGACACCACGTGACGACAATCCCCCATGATGCTTTCAACGATGTGAGCGATCACGCAGCTTGCAGGTTTTTTTATGTTAACGTTAGCTTGTGTGATTGTAATTGTGTTCTTCATATTAGATCAATTGTGAAAGCGTCTGATATTAAATAAAATACAACTTACAGGTATCTCTAGTCTAACCATGTCCACGTGCTTCTATTTGTATTGTCCGAAGTGCTCGTTCACGTGGCTCGCATGTTTACCGTGACGTAACTTAATATAAAAACGGTCATTTTGGTGATTTTAGAAACACGGAAAAAGAACTTTTACTTCTATTTTATTTAACTACCGAGAACAATTAAGTATTATCGGCAATTATGATGTGCAATTATAGAAAAAGGCTGGGCCCAAGAGGCTCGCACGGCCACTTATCAATCTGGGACAAGGACAGAGGGGGCATGCCTTATCCAGTTCGTTTAATATATCCATGGTTCTACTCCACTACATTTTTTAACTGGACTAAAATGTAGAAAGTATTTTCCATACAGTTTGAGGGGTTATTTTTAGCATGTTCATGGTGACATTCTGCGCAAAGGTTTTGAGTTCAAGACCCAGTTGAGCAAACAAAAGTAAACCATTCATAGAAAAAAAGATTTAAATAGCTCCAAAAATCAGCACAATTCTTTATCAAAATCACTAAATGTAACATTTTAATGGTTCTCAAATATGTGAGAAATACTTTTTTACTCTAAAAGAACATTTTAAGCATCTAGTTCAAAACCTTGAATGGCACTATGTCCTACTCCTCTTCTTAATGTGGAATGCATTATATGGTGTTCATTCCCATGTAAAAGAACAAATGAAATCAAATGAAAGATGTAGTTTGCTGGTAGAGAAGATACATTTTCATTCAATTCCATCCTGGAAATTGCTTTGTTTTATTCCATCATCAAGCAATAAAAACTCCTTTAACTGGATAAAAGTTGAGTTTATATCATACTGTGGAACCAGGTATAACAGAAACAATTTTATGACAATATCAGGTGATGGACTCTAAACTAGAAATAGTGCACCTTTTTCCCTTTTTTTTGCTGCTGTATCTGTACTTCTAAGCTGGGTTACCAGAACTTTTTTTTGTAAATTAGTAAATTTATATCAGAGCAATAACCTATGCTGTGGTTGTTCACCTCTGTGCACAGGCCGAAAACTGATGCACATGCAAAGGGTTTGTGAGAGCGAGGAACTAGACAAACAGTATAATCCTACTTCCTCCTTTCATGGTGTGAAAATCAGGTCCTCCAGCTTTAAGTAACAAAACTGAGTAGTTCTTCCATCACTGGAACTAAATCAAACTTCTCTAACCTCAGACTATCAGAAGTTTGGGCTTAACTCATTGATTTGGTGTAAATAGGCAATGTTTTCCCCATTACTTTTTCCTCATTAACGGCCATGTTTGGTCCAATGAGGTTCATTTGAAAGGTAATTTTTTTGTTTCCATTTTTTGACTGCACACTTGCAACCTTCATCAGAGTGTCACTCGAGGTTGTAGTGACGTGTCCTGTCAGCTGAATTACGTCGGGACAGCATTCCAGGTGTGTAAGAGTAAAAAGCCCCCCACGTTTCCATATTTCAATCGCCTCCTTAATCCAGCGACAACTGTGTAAATCAACTGACAAGACACGTCACAACAACATCGAGTGACACGCTGATGGAGGTCGTGAGCCTTCGAAACTGTCAGGTAAACAAACAAACTCTGGTCTGGAAAAAAAAAAAATCATCTTTCAAATAAATAGCCTCGTGTGCTCATAACGCATCTGTGTCCCTGATTGGCTATTCCACCTGGCAATCACACCCACCTGAACTCCAGGAGATCCACAACTTCAGTAATCGATCAGAGCAATAATCATCATTTTAATTGAAAATGGATTTATTGCACAGCCCTGGTTTATTGTCTCCATTAGTTTAGCTGAAGCCTGTGTCAGCAACTAGAGCCTTAGGCAAAACATGACCAGTCAGTGAACATGATGAAGAAACAATTAATAATCTTTCTATCAGCTACAACCATACAACTGTGCTTCAGAGGAACCATGCTCACACTCCCAATTGGAATAAACTCATCAAATATGAATATATAAAACCGATATGTCAAATAACTCCTTTCTATCCCTCACTGCGGAGATTTGACTTGCGAGCAGTGCTCCCCATTCCCAGTTCAGGGACCGTCTTGGCTCCTTTTTCCGCCGTCTCTCTGCCTGTTTTGCATCCTTCTTCTCTTCCTTCCTCCCAGCCCAACTTTGCTGTCTTGCCTTTTCTCTTCTGTAGTTTTTCACTCCCGCTCGTGTTCCGCACAGAGGAAAAAGTTGGAAAAACAGGCACTGCCAGGAGACCGCTGCAGCGAAGGTACACGAAACAAGCAAGAGAGGGAGAGCCAAAAAAAGGAGCGCTAAGGGAGCTTAAGAGTAAAAATAATGTTGATATAAAGATGAAAAATTCGAGCGAGAAGCAGTTTATTTGTAACATCACAGACGCATCCAATCGAGAAGATTAGTGATGCTCTTGAGCGGGACACAATTAAATCCCTGTGATTAAATATAAAACTAAATATATATTCTCGGGTTTGGACGTCCGGCTATCAGAACGCGTGATGATTTGTTCGGCTTGGCAACCACGAACAAAGGGGAAAACATTAGATGGCAGTCCATAGGAAAGCATGGCATGAAAGTAGATGCTCAAATACTGAAAACTGAAGATAGTAAAACTAACGCTGTGCAATGGAGAGGAAATTTAAAGGCACCGTGACCCCATCTGAAGTTAGACTTTTTGATAATGCATGACAAAAGAGCCACCAAAGCGAGAAAAAAAAGGCTTTTAGCTCCCAAAGTTGGACTAACCACCACTGAATATTCCCACAGCAAGTCACAAACAACTTGAAATGTTGTAGTTGGTTCTTATGTATGATAGCAGTCAGGGATTTTATTCACTTTTACTTACTCCATTTTAATAACCTTGAAACAGGTTATAAACAAGTTTCATCATCTACCAAGTTTAATCTCAAACCGAGTCTAAACTACTCAAATCAGGATTAATGTTGAGAATTCAAGTAATTTTATTTGTTTGCAGTGCATAAAACTATTAAAAGATATTTGCTTTTGCCATACAACAAGCCAGTGAGTTGTTAAAAAAGTTTATCTACAAAAAATATATAACTTTGGGAAGCTGAGCCACAGAATTACACGCCAAGGTCTAGCTGAGGGACAAGATGTGAGAGCGTCTATTCCCTGTGAGGTGTGCGCTTGAAACGGCGTGCAGCGTTTCCCACGATACACCGCGGCTGCCGAAACGAGCCGGCCCCGCCCACACGCTCCCTCCTCCCTCCCCTCACCCGCTTTCATCCGGGCAAACAACAGCACCGCCGCCGACTCCGCCGCCAAATGAAATATTCATGGTGGAGATGAAGCGCGCGCGGCTGAAAGACTGTGTGTACCTTTCTGTATGCCGTTTGCACCGGTGGGACCTTCGGAGCCGGTTAGGTGTTCAGGACTCGGCGCTTGCGTCAGTGGTGCGCTCCTGAGAAGGGAGGGGGAAATTGTTAGGTTAAAATCATGCGTGGAGCATACAAGCTACTGAATTAAGGTTTTTGGTTGAAAACTTTGTAAAAGTTTATATGTGCACTTTTAATTGTCACAGTAATTAAGTCAATCTTGTAAATAGATTCATTATTTTTACTGTAGCTTATTGAGACAATGAATAATACAGCATCTTATAACAGACTGGAGGTTGCCTTATTTGCATCCCAAATTGAATATTTATGAAGTTTATATACCAGATAACCATATATATATATATATATATATCATATATAATATATCAAGGCTGTGAGTCATTTAATCTTTCAGTAAGTGTGCTTAAAACTACAAAAAATGTCTGTAAAGGAAAAAATTTTCTCAAATATTTTACCTATTACCTATTTTACCAACCTATTATTAAACCAAGGTAAATTAAATAAATAAAAGAGCTATTTGTGAGTTATAGCTGTAGAAGATATGGGTGGAAGATGCACTCCTGATGTTTTAAAACCGGGACTAGGAACCAGGATTTTGTTCACGGGGAGCTTAGTGCTCTAATTTTCTTTTTGCATTTCTTTGCAAATGTTTATCTATTTTATTTCACTGACATTTATTTAACCAGGAATGTCCAACTGATATTTAAAGTCTCTTTTTCAGAGAAGTTCTGGTCCCAGAGGGGAGGAGCCTATTGTTCATGTACATGTTTATTTTTGTCAATATATTCTTTCCCTATTATTTTACAGATAGGGTTAGGGTTAGGGTAAGTTAATTTGGTAAAGTCAAGGCTTTTGAACATGGAACGCTAGTCTCACCCCGCAACAAAATCCCAAACATTTAAAGAGTTCCGTTCAAAAACCGAATCACAACTGGACCCTTAGCTCTAATACACTGTCAGACTGTAGAAGACCAGCAGTGCTTATCATTGAAAACTGGTTTTAGTCCAAATCCAAACTGAGGAGCCCATTCTGCTTTCTGACTGACAATTTCAAACTGGATTGACGGAATATGCTAATATGCTGTGTCCTTTATGTCTGAGGACACAGGTGGTTTTTCTTTCTTTTCTCGCATTTATGAGCTTAAATAGACACACACATATAGCACGATCCTCCATGTACCTGTCCTGTATGAGGTCTGGGAGAATGACAAGACTTGGGATCTCAGGAACAGGCCGGTGCCTCAGGCGATAGGAGCGCGTCGGACGAGGACCTTTAGGCGACAAAACACCAGCTTGTGATTCGTAAATGGAGTTCTCCACCATTTCACAGGGAGGGTCCTCTTCTGACAGCGTTTGGGCCGTGGGGTCTGTTATGTGGAGCGGGGCGTTCTCTGCCGACACTTCCCAGTCTGATGGCATTTCAGAGATGGAGAGGGAGTCACTGCTGCTGCCCGACGACGACGACGACGAGGAACCGCGGGGGGCGTAACAGAGTCCAATATTTTTAGGATCTCTGGGCGCTGGCCGCGGAGGTTCAAGCGCCGCTACGTCCTCGTCACTTTCCCTCCCCAGTCCAGCGCCGGGAGGCAAAGTCTGACTTCCTTTCAAATCGCACTCCCTTTTCTCACTTGCTCCGGGATGCAGACAGGAAACGCCCCTCTTTTTATCCCTGAATATGTGTCTCGGGTTCGGCACTGGCGTCCTCCCCTTCGGCCCGTCCTCGTTTTCGTCATCCTCACTCGGCACCAGTCCCAGAGCCTCCAGACTGCGGAGGATTCGGCGACGGTGGCCGGTGGGAAAGACTCCGAGCTCCAGGAGACGATCGTCGGTGATCCCCTTGCACTCGTCCAGAGTTCGGTAGCCTCCACGGGCAAAGTAGATGAAGTACTGAGGGAGGCGCAGCGTCGAGAGCCACCCCAGAATCTCCTGGTCGGGCTCGGACATTATGCTAAAGTAATGCTATCACCTCCTCATGTTAGTACAGCAACAGCTAGAGAAGACGGAAAGAATCCTTAAGGATGCAGTAATGGGCGACGTGAACCATTCCCTGCATTCGGCTTTGGAGGAACTTCAGATGCCTTGATGAAGCCCAAATGCTGTTACCTGTGATGAAAACAAAAGAAAATTAGGATTTTGATAGACTGATGCACATAAAAGCAACACAGAGACAGCCAATGTATTGACTAGAGCAGGGATGTCCAAATTATCTTCCTTCTAAACCCAATTTTAAACTTATTATGTAAAACAGGCTTGACATAAAGGTTCCAGCCCTCAAAGTCGCTGCAATTGTTGGAATTGTTGGCTGCTGGACGTGACTCCAGTCGATGGCCTCGACTTATGTTTCATAATGCGGCCCCTGGTGAAAAAAAGTTTGGGCTCCCCTGCAGTAGAGGATCATTTTGAAATGGTGGTTTTGGATCAGGGCTGCAAGATTTGGGGGAAAAATCTAAAAGCGTTTTTTCGGGCAAGTACGATTACGATTCAGTTTGCGGATCCGGTTCAAAGTTCACATTTTAAACATAAAGGAGAATTGTTGAAAAGGTTTCAAAGGTCGCCATCTAGACACTGATTTCTAAACAGTGACCAGATGACGACCTTTGAAACATTTTATATCATGGAACACCTGGATGAACGAGGAATTATACCGACTCATCTAGGAGAATTGACAAAAAAACTTTTTAAAAGGCCTGTAAACTGACATGTAAAAGAATCATATGTATCTCAGAATATGTTTGTCCAGATCTAAACTACAGGGTTAGCAGCTTTTATGCCGAATAAAACAGCATATTTTGTTGTGTGTGGAAGAAAGGTACTTAAAAGTTTTTGGATTTTGTCATTTTCTAATTGCATTCATTCAAATTAAGATTAAGGTTTGATTGCGATTAATCTTGTGGCACTTTAAATGTTGATTTAAAAGTAAAACGAGACAGAAATGTGCAACGCGATCTTTCAAACGAAGGTATATGGTGATATTTTAGTGAGTTGGGATGTTTGGGATTAAAATTAAGGTTAGGGTTAGGGATTAGGATCAGTCTTTTTACATTTACAAGCGAAACTAACCTTAACCAAAACGTTCACATACACATTTTGGCACATTTCTGATGGATTTTTACACTTTAGTCTACACTTTATTTAAATTCATATATTAATGTTATGTTACAATATCGCGTGACATTATTATTTTGTGCGCAAATTAATGCTGTTATATTTCGATGCATTTTATCACACATTGTCAGCTCATCTCAGAGACATAGCAGGTTGACTTAAGTGTTACAGACATGGGCAGTAGTACCTCAAGTTCAATTTTTTTGCAACGCCACTTTTGCATGACAGCGCAGGAAACAGTAAGCAGCAACCAAGTATGAGGAAATGACATGCCAATGCTTGAATTACATCCACTCACTCTGGATTTCTCAACGCACGCATGAATTAACAACCTTTTATGCATTTGCCTTTGCGTTCAGGACAAAATATATCCTTGTTTCTGTCACACGTTTTTGACACATTATTGCTGTAAAATCTCTTATCTACATCTTGTTAGTTGACCTCAAGCGCTACTTCTGCTTTGACAGAACAGTTTGTGTAGTTTGTGCCCTCCAAGGTTGTATTCTAGTAGTACAGTGAAGAACCAAGAAATGAAACTGACATTTACAAACCACATATTTTATGCAGGGGAGTTCCTTATTTTTATTTTATATATAATTAACATTTATCCGATGTTCATGTTTCTGTATGCATGGAAAATACTTTTTCATGTTTGTGGTCGCAGTAGTGGCAAATACATAGATTGTCTTGATTCAGTGGTGGAAAGTAAAGTAAAGTGCAAAAAGTAAACAAAAAGTACAGTATATACTTTTATAGTTATACAGTTATTATAGTTAGTTTTACTTCATTACATGTGAGAGCTTTCTACTACATTTTTATACAGAATTGAAAAGTAAAGTACTTTTGTTGTTGTTTAATGTCGTGTTTGTATTGTATTTGTTATATGTAAAGCATCTTTGAGTGTCCAAAAAGGGGCAATATAAATCTGATGAATTAATCTTTAAACCGTTGTTTTTAGCACCTTCATGATGACATCTGAGTTAAAGACTTTGAGTGCAAAAAATATATCAAAAAACATTACAAAATAAGCTAAGTTATCGAATCAATGGCTTTAGATACGTTGAAATATCACGTTAGTAGTTCTTGTCGACCAAAAATCAGTACATTTTGCAAGACACATCAACATTTTTTGCTTTGATATTTATGAAATACTTTTACTTTTTCACTCTAAAATCATTTTTTACCAACTTGTACTTCAGTGTTTTTGTATGTGATATCTTTACTTTTATTTAAGTCACTTATTTGTCCCTGTATCTAAACTTTCACTAAGGTAACTAAATTGAAAAATTCCTCCACCACTGTATGGATCGCTGTAGTGAAAATTCAATATTGTGTGCCTGGCTGAGCTGTAGATGGGCATGTATGCTGACACGCAAAGAGACGTGTATCTGCTAACATCCCGCACTGACACACACTGGTGCCGGCGTGCCATTGTTTGACCTGGCTCGTTTCACATTTCAGCTTTTTTTTTTTTTTCCCAACACATAAAAACCCACATCCAAACCCCTGCACGCTGGCCTCGCTAACATTATTCTGGCCTGGTGTAGGTGTTCTGATCCGCCGCAACCGCCCTGTGCACAATCCCACGGTGTGCACGGATCAATACAGAGTCAGATACAGCGTATATACAGCCTCATGACGAACAAGGGAATATGGGAAATACTGGTGTCTGCAGACGTGAGAAAAGCAGCACATGCCTTGAAGAGCCCTGCTTAATTAGACGAGTTAAAGATAGACAAATAATAATAGTACATGAGGTCAACAATGTTCACTATGCGCATAAATAACAGTCTGTGTGCAAGTATGTGCTTCTTCCCACCCATATGAAGGCATTTGTTCAAGCAGCAATAACTCAGGTACAGTTTAACAGTGAGAAAGGTGAGTCACACAGAAAGCACACCCTTTTCATAGGCAAACACACACACGTGCCTCACACCAACAACTGAACAAAGTCCATATTTTATTAGATTAAGCTTCCTGGTTTAAAAGTAGAACTAAATTATACATGTTAAATGGGCTTAAATGAAATATATCGGGAAATAATGCATTTAACAAATGTAACGATTTTTTTTTTTGTTTTTTAAGTTTGGTTTGTTTTTAGTGTTTTTGTTTTGGGTTTGCTTGCATTTTTTTTTTTTTTTTTTTTCTGGGTTTTTTATGTTTGGTGCATTTTTAGTTGATACATTTTCATTATAATTATAAAACGACTTAACTATGCAACGTTCAACTTCTCCTTTACTTTCATTTTCTCTCAAACAACTGTCAACGCTCCATAAACACCATATATATCCTAAAGTCCGAGTAAATCTCACTTAACCCAACTACGCTCACTTCGGTAACCTGTAAACACAAACATGCGGTCACGATCTTGACGCAACACGCGCGGTGCGTCAGGTATTTCACCGAACTTTTACGTACCGAGTGAAAACGGGCAGAAAACGTCAACTTGCGAGCATCTTTAGATTCGCCGCCGCGGCCCCGTCCAGCTGCTACTTCTCTCTGTTGACTGTTTGACTTCACGCATCGTGGTTTGACACCCGCCAGTTTCCGTCCTCTGCGTGTGTGAGGGGGAAACGCCACGCCCATTTTGGCTTAACCTCTGAAGAGTTGTGTCAGTTCAATAGTGGTTTATCCAATGTCCGGATTGTGGAGAAAGTTGCATTACTTAAGTTTATTTTGTCAAATAAGTTTCTAACTAACTATAACTTTTGCAAAAAAAAAAAAAATAAATAAATAAAAATAAAAAAGTAAACCAGTTGTACTCCAGGATATGTAGCCATTTGTAGTTACTATCAGGGCTGTCACTAAAAAATATTGAAGTAGTCCACTTTTCAAATGATTATTTCTATTATCTATTTAAACTTTTTGAATACATTATCAAATGATGAAGTTTGAAATATGATGACTCAAGGTTTTTAGATAGAGAATATTTAGAATAAAGTGTATTATTGATGAAAAGCAGCAATAATCTATTATTTTTTGACATTTTGATGCAATAATGTCACCGTCTTTGTTATAAAAGGTCTTTCCATTGTGTTTTAGAGTATGTATAGTCCAGTTATTAATATTATTACTATTGTAATTATATATATTTTTTATACTTAATTCATTTTTGTTCTCAGTTAGTCACGGTTAGTCGATTAATCGTAGCAGCTCTAGTTACTATTACAGTATTTGTAAAGAGGCCAGGTTTTGTATTAGTCATTAAGTAAGTAGGTAAAAGTTGTAGCTTTTTAAAAAATGTACATAATTTTACATTCAGAACTTTTCTTTTATTCTCTTCCTCTTCGGTTTATACTGGTTTCTACATGATACTTCTACTTTAATTACAATGTAACTGCTGCCACGCTGTAGTATGAAACATAAGAGTCCTTAATTTTAACATGGACTGACTGATATAATACCTTGTTTCGACCAGATTTGCATCACTCTGAAACCCATGGATATTACGGCCCACTGCATTTTACACAGAGAGAGCTATGTGTGATTTGAGAAGTCAGCCTTGTTTCATAGTGCGTTTGCAGAGTTTCTTCAGGTGTCGCTTGTGTTTCAGTAAGTGTGAAAAAGCAGAAAGTGAAGGCCCTTGTGATGTTTGCGGCATGTCCCGGCTTGAGTCTTCGGCCCCCAGGCTACGCATTCAGAACAGGCAGGAATGTAACACTCTGCCTGGCACACGTAAGCAAGTTCTCAGGAAAGATGATCAGGTTTTCTATTATTCCCCTCTGACATTAGGCCTATACGTCTTTATTCAGTATAATGATTCAGGGGTTTGGTTTGTCACACGAGGAACACGACACACAACACTTTTTTTTTAATCCCTTTGTTAAATGTTCAGTGTAAGATGGATTTTAGCTCCTGGATGTTGGTTGTTTTTTGCCATAAGTCCATACTAAAGGTGCATTATGTAACTTTTCTAGTGGAGGGTACGAAACCTGCTTGTCTCCATGGATATGCCATTGCTTTGCCTAGAATTTTACACAGTATGGCATTAAACTTGTTCCTATTTAAGTGTTTTTATTCCTCAAAAATCTCTTGAAAAACATGTATTCTTACTGTGAGCAGCCTCGCCTCTCCACAGATCTAACCTGTAACTCGGTCCAGTGGCGTCATCTGCTTGTCTCCGTGGAGATTTATGTGTAATACCATACCATGTGACACATTCCTGGCAAAACAGTAACATCCAAACATATAGTCTACTTTTAAAAATACAAATAAACTGTTTAGTCTATTTTTCTATGATTCTTATACAACATAGTGATATGTGTGAATTAGAAGTGCAACTACTGTACAAGTGCAACTTACATGTTCATGTACTGTTGTGCTGTTGTCTCTTCCGCAAACTCATTGTCTGTGCAATCACAGAAAGCGCCACACGATGGCGACAAAGCGCAGCAGTATTAGCCCTCTGTGAGCTAAAGTGGAAGTTTTACAAAAGAGCAGGTCATGAAACGCTTTGGTTCCTTTACAGATACTAGCTTTCAACTTCTTTCACGCAACACTTTGAGAACATATCACCATTGTAATCATATAATATTTCGTTGTTGTTGCTTTTTTCTGTTTATAGAAATGGCAACAGCAATCTGTCATCATTCTGAGACCCATGGAAATAAACGACCAGCAATGGATTTATAAAAGAAATCTGTTTAGTCTTGTGGGGAAATCAACAGGTTAAGAATCACATAAGGTCTTGGCTTGAAAAACGACTCTAATTCTACAGGAAACGAAAACATTTGCTGCCTGTTTTAGCTCTGTGGACACGCTCAGCTCTCAACCTCTTTAAAGCCTCAACAACTCTCTACCCAAACACCATAAAACCCACAATGAGACGTTTTGGTTTCCTTTCTTGGCTGAGTGCCAGACATGTTTGGCTTGCACTATACGTTTTACAGTGTTTACGTAGCAGCAGCAGCAGTTAAAAAAAAAAAAACTACTAAAATGAGTGGCAGGAGAATAGAAAGAGGGTTGAGACGTCTGGAGAGGACAAGCACTTGGTTTGGAGACTTTGCGCTTTTGTGCGTCCTCGACACGCCTCCAGGGGTCGCCTTGGAAACGTCTTTTACTGCAAGCCAGTCGCATTTAAATGGCTCTAGAAGAAGACAAGATGTGCAAGAACATCCAATGCCAAGAACTAGACAGAGAGAAAGGTTAAAAACTAAACCGAGACTTGCTGCGCGTGGAAATAAACCCGGACGGAGCAGAAACAACCGAGCAAAATTATGGATGAAGATTTGCATAACGCGCTGATCAACGTGTTGACAGAGCGCATGCGGGGGTTAGAAGCTGTCAGAGTCTCCCAGGATCGGCGGAAGGGGAGAGTGGGTGGATGCACGGGAGCGGGGAGAGGCGGAGGAGACGCGCAGAGGAGCCGAGCTGAAGAGAAGATGGAGGTGGCGGCGATGATGGAGCCGGGAGACGAGAGCGAGAGAGGGAAAGACGACGGAGAGGCGGAGGAGAAAGTTTGGAGGCGTAAAGTTTTGGAGAGTATGAGAAAGTTGACGCTGTACCACCTTGACAGATTGGCAGCGTGGAGGGAAGTTGTAGGGAAGTGGGAGTGCAGTACCTGCGACTCGCCACTGGAGGGGAGTGTTGGGGGAGATGCAAGTGCAGGAGGAGGTACAGTATTGGAAGTGATTTATTTATTTATTTTTTATTGGATTGAATACATCACAAAATATCTTGCAACGTGTGCCACTACTATAGGCAATCATTAATTCACTTTTTTTTTTCAAAACGCTGCATTAAAATGAGCCCCATTTAAAATTAAAACTGTTCTTGAGCCCTTTGGAGCATAAACTATTGGCTGAGACTCTGTAGTTTTGGTCTCGTGTCTGATTTAGTCTGATAAGTGTGAACAAGCTCTGCTCAGAAGAATATAAGATTTTCAATTCTGCCTAGATTTTCTTGGGTACATTTAAGGAAGAGTAAAGCTGGTGTCTGGAGGGATGGTCTGACTGATACTAAATTGAGCATTTGTTGGGTTATGACAGTTCTTTCAAAACATTAGCAAATTTGTTTGGACTTGTATAAAGTAGAAGAGTCCATGCAGAATCTATATAAAAGTCCAAATAATTATTATTACTATATCTTTTGTACATGTTGAGCTTGATTCATCTCAGAATGGTTGATTTGACTATCAGAGGGTTATAGCTTTCTTTTTATGTCTAACATGCCCAGCAGCTTGATAGTTTCCTTTTATCAGATGTGGACAAAAGGGAATAGATTAAGAAAAAGTCTGATGTTCCACCAGTGGGACGACCTCATGGGAAACTTGACTCATTACAATGAAGAGTGGATTGTTAACTAATGATATTAATTAATCAAACCATTATTAACTACTTAGTATTTTGTGATCATTACTGCTCTATAGCCTGTTTACTGACCATAAAACGATATTTGTTTTAACTTATAAGAAAGAGTCAGGTAGGAGAAGGATGTTGGGGATCACCAATGTATTCTTTGGTGAAACAGGGGTTGCTACGGGAAAAATAGAAAAAACTGACTTATATCTAGCCTAATGGGGCATGTAAGCATGTAATAGCATGTAATTAGTATGTAATATTCCACACAATAGCGTTGCAACTATCTGTCATGCGTTTATTTATAGTATAGTTTTATTATTAGGTATTTTATTGTTAAAAAAAACATTGAAAAACACACAGATTTGATCAGTAACTTAACGGAGAGAAGCAAAGTGACACACGTGCACCTTTAAACATGAAACATTTACATCTGGAACCAGCTTTACTTCTGGTTTGTTCTTCCCTCTGCTTTAGATCCTGGAGATGCTTCCCCCAGGCCCACCCTCCTGAGCGTCCATGAAGACATCAGCGTCATCCTCGACAAACTGAACGCCATCACAACACGACTGGATGAAGAAATGTCGCTGCTCTGTTCCAACCGCAGGGACACAAATTCCCAGCAGCCCACAGGTGTCGCACCGGCCCCCCGGAACATCGGCCAATCACAAACTCCATCACCGGCAGACGACCTGCGCTTGACCTCCGGCGACCCCTCCACGTTCGAGGCTGTAGATGATGGAACTGGATCAGGGAAACCAGACTTGAAGACACCGGCGGGCACTGATGATGAGATGTTCGACTCGGAACAACAGGAGGTCAAAGGTCAATGTGCTGATAATGAGTGTGGGTCCCTGGAGACAGACGGAGGGGCCGACGACAAGGTCAGCAACGAGAAACATGGGGAAAACCTCAAATGGATAACTGTTGGGTAGGTTATGCTAGCTTGTTTGTGAAATTTCTGCACTTTATTTTGTTGATTTTGTGCTTTATTTAATTCTTGTGCTATACTTTTTACTGGCTTTTTTTTTTTTGCTTTTCTTTTTACAAGACATTTACTGGCACATTTTAGCACATTTCAGATAGATTTCCTTTATGTTGCCTATCGCTACTTCAAAGTGTGTGTGTGATGGGGTTTGAGTGAAATTTATAACATTTGAGCTGCTAGTATGTTAAATGGAAACAGCAAAATGAGTAAAAATGTGTAGCTTACTCAGAAAAAGCAGTGCCAGAGTATTCCATTTGTCCAAATATCATCAGGAAAACCCCAAAACCTGTCAATGATACTGCCTAAAGCTCATAGTTACATGTGAAGACTCTAGTAGAGGTCTAGAAATAAGCGAATGAAGATCAATTTAAAAGGCATAATAATTACTTTGAAAAATGATATCACTTGTTTTAATGCAAACAATATATTTAAGTGTCAGACTGAACGGATCGATGTAGAGCAAAACTTAAGGGCAAATAGTCTGCTGTTAGTAGTAGTAGTTGTAGTAGTTGTTTTTCTAGTTACAGTTGCCCTAGTATTTGTAATAGTAATGAATGGTTGTTGTTGCAGTTTAGTTGTAGTAGTACATGAAGTAGTTGCAGCAGCAATGATTTAGTAGTAGCAGTTGTAGTAGTAGAAATACAGTAGTAGTAGCAGTAGTTCTAGTTGTACCTGTAGTAGTATTAGTTGTAGCTGTGTTAGTTATAGTTGCAGGAGTTGTTGTAGTAGTTTTAGTTGTAGTAGTTGTGGTAGTTGTAGTAGGAGTAGCAGTAGTAGTTGTTGGTGTAGCTGTAGTTGTAGTAGAATTAGTGTTAGTACTAGGAATTGTTGTAGCAGTAGCTGTAGCAGTAGCTGTAGCTGTAGTTGTAGTTGTAGAAGAACTAATTGTAGAAGTAGCTTGTGGTAGTAGCTGTAGAAGTAGTTGTAGTACTAACTGTATTGTAGTTGTCAGACTGTACTGTAGTAAACTGTATTGTAGTAGTCAGACTGTATTGTAGTTGTCAGTCTGTACTGTAGTAAACTGTATGGTAGTAGTCAGACTGTACTGTAGTAAACTGTATTGTAGTAGTCAGACTGTATTGTAGTTGTCAGTCTGTACTGTAGTAAACTGTATTGTAGTAGCCAGACTGTATTGTAGTTGTCAGTCTGTACTGTAGTAAACTGTATTGTAGTTGTCAGACTGTACTGTAGTAAACTGTATTGTAGTAGTCAGACTGTATTGTAGTTGTCAGTCTGTACTGTAGTAAACTGTATGGTAGTAGTCAGACTGTACTGTAGTAAACTGTATTGTAGTAGTCAGACTGTATTGTAGTTGTCAGTCTGTACTGTAGTAAACTGTATTGTAGTAGCCAGACTGTATTGTAGTTGTCAGTCTGTACAGTAGTAAACTGTATTGTAGTAGTCAGACTGTACTGTAGTAAACTGTATTGTAGTAGCCAGACTGTATTGTAGTTGTCAGTCTGTACAGTAGTAAACTGTATTGTAGTAGTCAGACTGTACTGTAGTAAACTGTATTGTAGTAGTCAGACTGTATTGTAGTTGTCAGTCTGTACTGTAGTAAACTGTATTGTAGTAGCCAGACTGTACTGTAGTAAACTGTATTGTAGTAAATTGTATTGTAGTAAACTGTATTGTAGTAGTCAGACTGTACTGTATTGTAGTAGTCAGAGTGTACTGTAGTAAACAGTACTGTAATGTATGTACCATGTGTCCTCTTCAGTGTGACGGGGGAGCTGGACAGTGACCACTCGCTCATACCAGACGTGTGCTACATCAGGGCGGCTGTGGGAGCGTCCCGGGCCCTGCTCTGTGACGTGGCAGAGGCCCTCAGCTGCCTCGTGGTGTCTGGCTCAGAGGAGCTGGTCAGCAGAGTGGTCCGGCTCAGGATCCAAGATGGCGCCCACGTGTCTTTCCCCATCGCGGTGGTCATCCCCTTTTACACCCGTCACCGCGGCAACTACAGAGACATCGCCGTGAAGGTGGTGGATGTGGAGAGGAGAACCAGCTACATCTGTCCCGTCACAACTGAGGGCAACTACGGTGGACAGAGGGTCTGTTCAGTCAGTCAGGGTTTTTTTGTATGTTGTGTATGTTGTATGTTTGAGTTAATCCTGTATTGTCCTGCAACTGAGGCTCCAGTGCTCTGAAAGTCCTGTTTTCACCTACCCCCTATCCCCGCCTCCACATCCCTGTACTTAGTTTGGAAAATTAAGACTCTGAATGATAAATTTATCATGTCTGTGGATTCTAAAATGTCACACGTCGACAGCAACAAAAACGAACACAGTACAAGGAACAAACACAAGACACAAAGAAAGAATATAAACATATAATAAAGTTCTAAACATTTAGTCCGGCATATTCAGTCAATTTGGCCCAAAGTCTGTTAAACTTGTCCATTTCAAATTAATTGAATTTAATTTTCTCCATTTGAATGTCACTTTTCAAAAATAGAAACATGTAAATGATAGTCTGCTGCTTGTCACAGTGAAATGTCACTATGAGGAGGTGGAGCTTATCAGTTCAGTTTTAAACAGGAAGTCAATGGTACTATTATTAAATTGTTTTAGATCATAGTTTGGGTTTTGTAATACTTTATTTGAACATTTTAAAAGGGTCAAAGAAAAAATATATACATTACATACGTTACATTACACACAAAACAAATCTAAATTTACAAAATCCTTTAGATAAGAAAAAAATAATATTAATAAAGACAATGTTTACAATGAACGAACTGTAAAATTGTGATCTACTTATGTTCAATACTAAGTACCTGGAAAAAAAGCATAATATGACTCATTTAAACATGTTTTATTATTAAAATCTAAAACATGCACTTCATGAACCAAAGCCCTTCAATTTTATTCCCCAGCTATTATTATCATGCTGTTATTTTCTCATAGGAAATGCAGAACAACACAAATAGAACAGGAAATGTAGACTGTAGTCTGTGCAAGCCCTATATTTAGCAGAGCACATACAGTACAGCTAAAGTGTCAAACTTTGTAGACAGACACAATAACAAACTTTACAGAGAAAGCGTGCTTTAGCTTCCCAGAAATGTACCATTCTGCATGCACTTTTCCCAGCGTCATCAGTGTTTATGTCTTTCTGTGTGCAGGGCTCCTTTGCAGAGGTCAGGGTGTACTCTCTCGGGCTCTTCGCTGTGGTCTCCTGTTTGAAAAGAGACAACTACACAGTTCCCAGGAAGGGTCTGTGTCTTAAACTATCAATGGATCCAAGAATCTGTCTCACTTACCTCCCAGGATGCTTCACTGCTCCTGTCATGGCACAAGCAATGGTAACATATCTCAAAATAGCGTTTCCTTTATCTGCATTTGACTATGTAAGTCAGTTTTTGGGTGTAGTTCCCAGCTAGTTTTGGTGAGTCAGTTGATGTATAGTGATAGCAGATTCAGCAGTTAGTGAGGTTTGATCTGGACTCTTTAAGGAGCAGTAAAAATATGATACTTGTGGGTAGGGCTGCAATGATTAATCGACTGTAAGAAATAATCACTATCATAATGTGAGAACTGTAATTGTTATGTGGATAATACAGACGCTAAATCATAGACAGTGGAACTACATCAAAACGGCAAAAAAGATTCTGATGTAATACATTTTATTTGTAAATATCCTCTATCTAGAAGCCTTCAGGCTCCATATTTCAGACATTTTTTGGTTGATTATACACCTAAAAAAGTCGAAGTACGAAAATAATTGCAAGCTGCTGTCATATTTGTTGTAGATAATTGTGCGCCATGGAAAAAATTAAGTTATCGCTCCACAAAATTCTTTAAAAGCACAGTCTTTTCTTGTTTAATTAAGATATTTAAAAAGTTAAAGTGAACCAGATTTTTCGGTGTTCCAAAAATGCTACCACCAAACTAAGATATGGATAAAAAGTTAATTAAAAATCACAGACTTTTCTTTTCACAGACGTTCCGCTGAGTAAGAAAAACAAACAAATACCATAAACAAATGCAGCCGTGATCTCCAACTCGACATGCGGATAGTTTGTTGGATGTAGTGTCTATTTTCCTCAGTAGCTGCTAAATAAGTAAATTTTTGTCTCCAGATCCAGCCCTTCGACGCTGTCCTTCTGTCTGCGGTCAAATCCCGGAGCGAAGACTATCGCGCGGTGGTTTCTACGAGTCCCGTTCTGTACCTGACCCACCCGTGGTGCCAGCCCTTAAGGAGAGCCCTCACCATCACGCTCCCATGTGCCCCGAAACCCAAGCAGAAGACCAGAGCCTCAGAGGAGACGGAGCACGGTTACAGTCAACACGCCACCGCTGCCTCCAAATGGGATTCCACCAACACAACAAGGTCAGTCTGTTTGCGCAACTGTTGTGTATAGAGGTCAGTCAGAAGCAGCATTAGAAGTACAGAATTATCTAGTGTTTAATAGCAGCACAAGTAGTTGGTTTTAGTGTCAGATTCAGTATCAAAAGTAATAGTTTTTTTTAAATGCAATCCTCTCCAAAATGTAGTAGTTTACTTTTCCTTTTTTCTTCTTCTTTTGTATCTCAAAGGCAAAGTAGATACGTTTTTAGCCAAAGAATAGCCAATAAAAGTATGTTGTTTTTTGTTTTGTTTTTTGGGTTTTGTGAATGGTTTTATTGCACAAAAAAGCGTTAAAAAACAGTGTTCTAATCGTGAGAGGGTTTGTATCTCTTCACTCTTAGGGCTCGTTCACAACATCAAAATTTGGACTAAACCTGAAGCTAAACCTGGACTAAATCGGGACAAAAACAGGACTAGAACACGACCAAATCAAGTCCCGGGCAAAACTAAAATTGGGAGAGAAATTGTCCAAAAAATAAAACATGCATTGGTCACTGATGTAAATACTCATAATCTTCTCAGGTTGTTAATATGCCTTGGGTTTTTTTTTGTTTGTTTTTTTATGATCATGCTCTCTCCGTCCATCCACACCAACATTCACATTCAGACACACACATTACCATGACAGCACAACCAAAATACATAATACTTCTTTTTCTTCTGTTCTTCTCTTTAGTACTTCTTTTTTGTATTCCTCCCTCTCTCTCCCACGAAAACAATAATTTTCGTTATTTTGTAAATTGTATGTGAGTATGTACCTGTCCCCTGGTGAAAAATGGACTAAAATGGGCTCAATTTAGAACCAAATGACAACAAGTATGAACGCATCCTTACTTGGCATGGAGATGTTGTTCCTATAGCCATAATAGTGGGCAATATGCTAAAAATATATACCACAATTTTCTCAAAGCCAGATCACGATTCCTGTTCAATCATGACTACTATGATCTACTATATTCATATTCCCTTAAAGACGTAAATAAAGGTGAATAAAGTGTGTCGCTATAATTGGTTAAATCAACTGACTGACCAATACGAAGGAGTGTGCATAGAGCATAGCATAGAGCTGCATTAAACTGAACATTTTTGAATCACAATATGGCGATTTCACACAAAAAAAGCAGATTGTCACAGGGATCAGATCACAATTTGATTTATATCATCATATTGCCCAGCCCTATTCCACAGTATGGCATAAAACAGATCTATTTGCATGGAAAATACTCCGTTTAATTCAATTATTTATATATTTCTTAATCTTACGTTGAGGTGACAATAATTTTAAAGCATTTTTAGTATATTTGAATGTACAGTATGCAAACTTTAAATTCGACTCTCACACTCTTGAGACTAAACTCAAATAAGAGAAGGTGAAGTGGGTGCATTTCTTACAAAGGTTAGGTAGATAGTTCCGTAAATCTGTTCCCCGATGAATATGTCAATGTCTTGTATTATATTACTATGGTTTTTGTCTTGTTTCACTTGTACTTTTTTCCCTAACGTTATATCATTATTGTAATACTTTGATTTGACCACTAGAGGGCAACAACAACCCACAAATAAATGACTTCTCAGCTTCAAAGAAAACAGGTTTTACAATGCATTTTTCTTTTATTCAGGACGCTCCCAGATTGTGCAAAGTCAACTAAAGAGACCCACAATGAGTTCCTGGTTCTTCTGGGGTACAAAGAACAGCAGTGGAGCAATTTGGAGAAGGTCACTGTCCGGAACCAGCAAAAAGGCCTGGTGTCGTTTGAAGTGACAGAGAATTATGACAGGTTGGGCTTCAAACCTAATAGTAATGGTAGAAAATGGCCGTACAGTCCAGGAAAACTAAATTTCTTTTGTCTCTATTGAATTTTAAAGATATAAAAATCTGGTCTAGGCCTGGGGGGGAAGAGTGAGCAGCAGCAGAAGAAAGAACTTGGTGCTGCAATAAGAAAAGGATTGATATTTTGACGTTTGAATTTGTAGTTTGAGACAATTCCAACTTTATTAACTTGAACATTCACAATATTACAGAGTGAGTGACGTTTTTTCATCAGACCCTAACCCTAACCCTTTCATTAGAGCTTACGATGCTGTAATTTTGAAACCATGTAAATAATGAGACAAACAGCCATATAAGGCAGATGCACCCAAACAAAAAGTACAAATATCGTAGACAGTACAAGTGTTAGTCTTGAAGGATTTCTTGTAGTTTTAGTAGGAATTGTAGATAACCGCGTTGTGTGATTTTGTCCGTCGTCGCATTTCCTCACAAACAGATAGATCTAAAGAATATAACAATATTATTTTTTGATATTTACTGTAAAAAAACGTTTCTGTTTTCTTCTTCTTACCGTATTCCCTCGTCTGTATGCCTGACTGCAGAACTCAGACAACCATTTCTGGCAGTTTGAGAGATTGAAACGTTTCACTTTCCTGCTATCGCCCGACATTGACACAGTGAAAACAGTCTGGCGGCTCACGCGGAAAAGGAAGATGTAGTAAATCCTACATAGAACAAACAACAAAACAGTTGCACAGTTGCACAGTCGCGGTAATATACGTTGTACCTTTTCACCAGAACACAGTTTGCAGGAGTTGAAGTCTTCTGATGAGCCAAAGAAGGTAGCGTCGCCAGTAAAACGTACGTTGGTTCCTGAATTTGCCACGGTTTATTGAGTAAACTACAGAGACTAAAGCACATATGTTTAAATAAATTTAAAAAATAAATCATGTAGAGCAGTTTTAGCAACATACCTTTTGGTGAAGTAGAGCCTTTTCTGTTTCTGCTTTGCAATTGCCTTGAAATAAAAATGCAGTTGCAGAATAGGGATGTCAGAATTATTAATTTAATCAATACCTGTGATTATTGAAGTCTCATTATAATCGTAAGAACATGACAAACATATTAAAAGTTATTTTTATATGGTTTCTTTTGTCACTTTTAGTCAGGTTCATGACACTTTTAGTTGCGTTTTTGTCATTTTTAGTCACATTTTTATCACTTGTCATCATGTTTTTGTCACTTTTAATCATCTTGTAACTTTTAGTCACATTTATGTCACTTTAAGTCGTGTTTTTGTCAATTCTAGTCACGTTAATATCACTTGTATTTTTTATATGGTTTCTTTTGTCACTTTTAGTCACAATCATGTCGCTTATATGTTAGTATAGTATATGTTTTTGTCACATTTTTGTCACTTTTAATCACATTTAAGTTGTGTTTTTGTCACCTTTAGTCACGATTTAGTTGCATTTTTGTCAGTTTTACTTGTGTTTTTGTTTTAGTTGCGTTTTTGACACTTTTTTCAGAAGATGTTTTAACAAATCTAAGCTACTGGGTTTGCAGTTTTTATGCTGAATAAAACAGGATGTTTTGTTGTTCGGAGGAAATCATTGCTCTTCAAAAATTGCAGCCTGTGCGATTTGCTAATTGCGTCCATTCAGATTATGATTTCTATTAATTGTGCAACCCTAATCCCTAGTTGTGAATTGAAAATTAAGTTTATATCAAGACAATAACAATGTACTTACCACAGGGGCTTGGTGTCTGGCGCCTTTAGGTCTGAACAGTGAGTTGTACAGAGTCATGAGGTTAGCCGGGTGCTGCGCTGTGTGCAACGCCACGTCCAAACACTGACCACTGGCAGTGACAGTCATCAGGAGGCCCCCGATCACGTAAAGCAGCAGGAACACATTGTCCCTAGTCGTTCATAGTGTGTAGATTTACAAAAGTATACTGTTGATTGTAGGAATTATTATTCGAGACTTACTTCTGGACATCTAATTCTAAGGGCAGCTTCAACATATGGGGCCTTGAATCGTGAGCAGCTCAGAAATAAATCCTGCAAGCACAATGAAAAAGAAAAGAAAAGGACAAAAATATTTACCAATTTATAAATTGGTCTTTGGACTATTTTAAAATAACTTGTATTAGTATTATTGTAAGTCTAAATAACTGCATTGCCTCTACAGTGTGTTTGTTTGCACACAAATCTTTAAGCAGAGCTTTTGTACTTCAAACTTATAAATATTGAAAACTTAAATGCAACTTTTTTACCATTAAACTTTACTATCTATATAGATTTTGATTCACCCAATTTCTTTACTAGACCCAAACAGTTTTTTTCTCAATAGTTTTGACACATTTTTCCATTCAAATTTGACATTTGCAAAACAGCTCACACAAAACCCAGAACAGAATTTCTCTTGCCCAATGCAGTTTTACATTTTAAACTGATAAACTATTCCTAAAAAGCATGTTTTATCATAAAAACTCCCAAACTTTAGTCAGATATTTTATAAGCTCTGTCAGTCATTTGACACTGTAGCTCAAAAGTCTTAATCCTGCTCACATATTGTAATGTTTTTTGTTCATATGTTTGAGTTTATATATTGTAACGGACTGTTTGGGCTGAAGTCCGATACCAGGCGAGAACAAACTTGTAGTATTGAAGAAACAAGTAAATCCAGTGAGCAAAAACGTTTCTAAATGACAGCTGTGTGTTCTTTAATTAGAGAGAGAACTGCGTCAACTGATGAGAAATGTTCCAGTTGATTTGATCTTCCAAGCCCCAGTTCAGATAAATATTTCAATCAGGTGATCAAACTAAACCAAGTTTCAAAAAATGTATCTAACTTTTGAGGAAAAACTCTAATTAACATATAAAGAAGACATTTACTCACCAGTTTGACTCTCCCATGTATCCTTTGTTATTTCTGACTCTGTTCCATGCACTAAACATGTTCTCATGATCAGACGCCAAAGTAGAGCTTCCAGCTTTACTTTACATAAGGGCTTAGGGGGGAAGGAAAGGCACTATGGATTTAGGTTGAAAATGCCATGAATTCCAGAGTAGAACACTTTTTAAGTCAGAATTAACATAATCACCCCAAGTGCAAATTTAATCTCCTGAACCGTATTGCCCAACGGGAATTTTAATTTCAACAAGATAAGGAGATTTCTAAACATTACCTTTGATCACCCGTTGTAATTCAATTCTCAGACTTCTTTCTGCTATAATAACAGTCTCAAGTATATTAGGACATATTTAGCTTCAGATAACACACTTTTTCTCCATTCTCAGCTTTTCCGTTTCTTGCAGGCTCCTCGTCGTTCGTCTCCTCTCGACGCTAAGCCCTTGCCACCTCGTCTCCTTGGTTGAGGACTTAGAAGAAGCTGTGTACTGCCACACTGTCGCCATCGTCCTTCTGCGGCAAAAGGAAGACCCTCACGCCATGACGGTCGCATTGGTCCTGAGCAAAGACCTGACTTGGGAACTGTCCAGACTGAAGGCCCATGGATTCGTCAGCACCACGGACAGCTCCCGGGAGATCTCGATGCGTGAAGGAGACTGTCTTCTGCTGCGCTTCAGCGGGAACATCACATCTGAAGGTAAGACGCAGAGTAAAGAGTGATATAAAACTAAAAGCAAAAGAAACTGAAAAGCAGATTTTTATCGTAGCATCTTCACCGAGACACAGGTGACACTACTAGGCCAAGTAAAATGTCAGGTCTGTGGAAAGGCAAGTACATCTGTAATTTATTAAACAGATAAGATAAATGGGATGAATACTATATTGTGGAATAGTCTTAAAGGAATAACCAGTGTTGAGAAGAATACTTTGAAAATGTATTTAATAATGACAGACCACTGAATACCTGCATTAAAATGTATTTCATAACATATTCTGTTACTGTCACGGTTGTAAAAATTGAGTTAGAAGACAGGTAAGACAGATGACAGATTCATTTGAACAGAGGAGTATGGGAAGTGGAGCACAGACAGTCAGGTAGGCAGGTAGGCAGATTAGCAGGTAAGTGGAGCGCAGACAGGTAAGCAGGTTAGATCTGGACACACAGAAAAAAGTAAAAATTCTATTCAGTGAGCAAAGATAGCCAGGAGCTGTTGCTATGACTGTAGATACAACTAACTGGCGAGGAGTAGCTGTGCAGCTGCTCCTCTTATACTGGGCCTGATAATTGGAACCAGGTGCAAGCTGGAGAGGCCACGCCCAGGTAGGAGGGGCCACACCGACACACAAGGGAGGGGAGCAGCATTCTTGCAGGACATGACAGTTACACTGTTCAATCAGAGAACTATATTCTGAAGAAGTACTCAATTTTGATGATTTTTTGTTCAGCAGAAACAACTAAATCCTTTTTTTTTTTTCAAAGTTAAGACCTCAGGTTAAACTAAAAGTGCTAAAAATAACCTCAGCCAGGTGCTTTCAGGTGCTCTCAAACAGTAAAGAAAAGTACTTTTACTTGTTAGTAAAGTTAAAATATGTAGTGCAGTATAAAGTACAGATATCTGCTTTCAAATGTAAAAGTAAAAACTATCCATTGTAAAAATGTACTTTAAAAATTTACTGAAGTACTTTTACTTTTCTATTTTGTTTCTTTCCACTACTGGTTAGAATACTTTCACATTGTGTTCCATTATTTTTGTGAAATAAATGTGGAAAAATAGTTGTTTCACCATCTTTTATGCATTTATCTATCGATAAAAAGTACAAATCAAACATGCTAATGCAGTGCAGCTTGAAGCAAGTTTATCAAGTATCGTAATGTATTTCTGTGATTGTCGGAAAGTAACTAAAGTCCAACAAAAGAGTAACTGTTCTAGAACACAGGTGGAACACAGGTACTCAAAATTAGTATTCTAAATATGTGTTTTCTGTACATGTATATAGTTTCCATGGAGACAAGCAAACTGTTAAACGTATTCACCTTATCCTGCCCCGCCCACTATTGCCTTTTTTGCCACAAATTTGCACTTCACTCAAGTGGTGAATGAAGGAAAAGTCTCACAGCTAAAATGTATAAAGTAGATGGATTTGTGTAATGTGTTCGATGTACACGTGCAACAACAAATATATGCAAATATTTTACAATTTTATGAAAAACCTGGTTCATTTTCAACCTGATGGCTAAAGCAGGGGAAAAGAACATTACACAAATAAAAGATGTGGTTTGTTTATCGACGTGTATATTGCTACGTGTGTTTGATGCATCAGTGATTAAACATTTTAGATCTACAATGTCCCAGCTTGCAGCCACTGACCAGGCTGTTTGTCCTCCCTCCCACACAGCAGCCTGTGCAATAAACAGGATAAATCAGAGGTCTGTCCAGGCACAGGCCACAAAAGGATGTTTGTTTTCGGTCATGTTTGCTTTGACCTTTTCCTTCATACCACATGGATTTTTCTTCAAGGTGAACCGTCTGAATGCAGGCCAGTGTTTATGAAGCAAACACAATATGAAAAACAAAACAATACTGAATGACACTGTCAATTTTCAAAAATGACAATGATCTCGTCGGGTTGTCAAATACCAAATTACCAAATACTAAAACCAGTATCGTTTGAACATGTGCTGATATTGAAAAAATAAACAAGACAACATTTGATCTTTCCTGAAGAATAAAGTATGTATGGGACAATAAACAATAAGCTATCATTGTTAGTCACATTTATTCTTGGCCATGAACGTGACACAAAATTTCAATATCACATGCTATAAAATGACAGTTAATTGTCTAAAAAACGAGAAATTTTCAACAATGTTGTATCGAAATCACTGAGTGTCAGGACCTTTTCTTAGTGTTGAAATCTGAGTTTGAATTTGTAATATAGATCTCATTCAATGAAGGCAACATTAAATAGAAAAATGATTAGGGGTAAACTCACACACATGGGTTTTAACAGAATGAGTGTGTTAATATACAGCATAATAATACTGTATTAGATACCTACACAGTATAATAATACTGTATTAGATACCTACACAGTATAATAATACTGTATTAGATACCTACACAGTCAGGATTCTATCAAAAACATATTTCTTTTGTTGAAAAGCACAGCAAGGGGGGATGCAATAATCAGAAAAGCAAGTGCACCTCTATAATAGATAGAAAGATGTCATAGACTCTTTGAAATTTGGAAACAGAAACTGGAGGCAAAAATGAAATGGAGCATAATGTTATTTCACTGGCGAAACCAGAATCAGAATTACTTTTATTCATCCCTAAAGGAAAAAACTGGGATTAACCTCAGAATGTCACAAAATATGAAAGATCAAGGTTGTTTTGGCAAATGAAAACCCCTCATATACATGTGAGTGAGACCAGAGCCTGCTTTAAACACATGCATTATTCCTAGGATTGTATTTTACAATATTTGTTTTATTTCAAACTCGATTATGATTATGGCTAGAACTAACTGATATTTCTACCGTGCAAATGAAAAAGTGTTGCTATTTTTATCATAAAGATCTAACATTCTCAGTATTTAGATCTGATATCAGTTAATCATTATAAAATGTGTCTATTTCATTTTGCCTGCACTCTGGAATTTTGAACATTCTGAATTAAAACGTGTTGAACTAACAGTATATTATTTTGCAGGGGCTCTTAACTCCCAGAATGCACACACGTCTGAGTGGATTGCCTTTCACAGCCAGCGGACAAATCACCTCTCCGTGCGCCTCACCGAAGTGGACCCGTTTGGGAACCACAGCTCCAGCCACTACAAGGGCACGGCCATGTTCCATAAGGTCAACAGGGGTCAGCTGGACTGGTCATGTGACTGTCCCGGCTCTGTAAACGTGAAGCTGCTGGGAGATCCCGTCTGCAAAATGCCTCTCACTTTACCCAAGGTGCCACAGAGTTCACCTGCTCTTCAACGCAGCCTCAAATTCAGCACAAGTTAACATAATTTTTTCTTTTGATTTCAGAAGGAAAAGAATATTAGTCCGCTGACTTCGCCCCGGTTGAATATTTGTGAAGATATGTGTAAGTTTTGAATCGATTTCATTGCAATAAATGTAAAAGGTTTATTTTCACTGATGTCACATTTTCAGTGCAGAAACGCTTGAGAAAAGGTTGAACTAGTTCTATTCAAAGAACTTTATATCTTTGTATCTAATAGATATAATTGGAAAGGTATTGAAGTATTAATGATTGCTACTGACAATAATATTACAAACAATTATTGAAAAATGTTAATAAAATACACCTCAATGACTACTTTTTAGCCCAGTTTAAAAATGTAGTGGAATAGAAAGTATATTATATGTAAGTATCCACTGTAAAATTTACTTAAATAAAGTTTTTACCTAATTACAGCACTTTTACTTTTGTAACTTTCCAACTCCGTATATAATTATGAAAAAAATTGATAGAGCCAGGTTTTAAAAGAATTAATTGGTTTACAAATTAGATACAAAACCAGTTACAGAGAGGAGTTTGTGATAACGTATGTAGTATTTGAGTAAACTTGATCTTACTGAAAACATAGAATGTTGCCTTTTTCTTTTTTTCGGTGTTAAAAGGCCTTATATATCAGGTGCAGATTGGATACTGTTGTTGTTTCCAGGTGAACATTTATATGATAAGAGAGCAAACTGACCACAACAAATAAAACATTGTACTATCTTGTCTTAATTCACAAAATTCTGAAAAAATAAATTGTAATCCCTAATAATCTACAACCTGCACCTTCTGATCCCCTCCAGCTCGCTCCCCGTGCGACTCCCTCCTGCTCTGGCTGTCGGAGCAGCTCTCGGCGGAGGAGGTGTCCCTGCTGGTGCTGTCCCTGCGCCTGCGTCGGAGCGCGGCCCAGCTCGTCAAGCTCCGAGCGGGGAACAGTCTGTCGGGACAGGCCTTCCACCTCCTGCTCATGTGGAGGAGAACGCTGCCCGCCTCTCCGCGCCAATCCAACCTCAATCATCTGGCCAACTGCTTAGCCAAGAGCGGCAGACCGGACCTGGCCCGAGAACTGCTGCTCAGACAGACTGCCATCGGCGAGCAGGCCTCAGGAGAAGAGGCTTAGACACAAGGGAGGATGGGGAAAGTGGTGGTAGTGTTATGATGGAGCCACAAGGGGTCAGTAGTGGACTGTGGGATTGTAAACGGTGGAAGTAAACCAAGTAGTTCTGAAGTCTCAATGAACCATCTTTACATATTATCAGAATAACATGTTCTCTCAGGTCACTGTCGAGTAAGCTTTATATATATTATGCTTTTTACTGTCAAAAAGTCACAAATTGTTTCACAGTTATAAGAAGGATATTAAAACTAATACAACATAATACAGTCACTTATGGCTGTGGTTCCCAACCTTTTTTTGTCCCGAGTACCCTCTAAGCTTTGTCTCACACTCAGGAGTACCCCTTAACTTGAGTTTCAGCAAAAATAAATGGGTTTAGTAGTCGCATATTGTCAATTCTTACTATTATCTATACATTTTTAATTGATTTATGGTCTAATATACTACAAAACATGCTAAATTTACAACTAATGATGTTTTAAATTCAGATTAAAGTACATTTCCTCTACTTTTAAAACCTGAAACCATTTTAAGTACCCCCTGGTGATTGCTCATGTACCCCTTGGGGTCCCCGTACCCCTGGTTGGGAAACACTGACTTATGGGACTACCAAATGATGACGTTAACATCTTGACATTGGCTACTTCCGGCCTGGTGAAGTTTTAGCCTCATTTGCTGTGGGATTGTTAAGTGATGATGTCATCCTTCTTACGACATCATGTCCAGCCTATTCATTATAATGGCGTCTTAGTGATATTGACCTGATTCAGGGGTTTGAACAAAGTTGTTTCAAAACATAAAACTGCACAAAAACTATCAGTGCTGTCAGGTCTTCCTCTAGAGACCACTTTTAGATATAAATGATCAAATTGAATTAAAATCTGGGCCTAAACATTTTTAAAAAGCCTAAAAAAAACAATTACACCAACTGAACTGATATTATTTAGTTAAGCAGTTTCAGTTTCCTAAAAGGTCTCATTAATCCGGAGGCTCAGAAAAGGTCCTTGTTTCTGCTGTTTATGTGAATAGAACTCTGAACATTTGGACCCACGATGTCACACTTCCCATCCCATAATAGAATTTTGGCAGATTGCTGGTTTAAAATTTTAAACTGCACAGTCTTCCTCTAGAGAATTTTAAGACAAAAATGCCACTGATGTAATTTTGTGTGAAACAGTGTGTCCCCTGGTGTGTCTTTAATTAATCTGGAGATTCAGACTAAGTCCCTATTTCTGCAGTTGGAGTCTATTGTGGGACGTTTGAAGCATTTGGACCCAAACAAAAGTTGATGTCACACTTAAAGTCCTGTAGCAGTGCTGCTGAGCCAGGAATAAACCTGCAAAACTGTTCCAAGAATGTACTGCACACTGATGAATTACTGCACTAATAACACATTCTTAGATGTCTGCCGAGGCAGGAAAAATAAAGTTAGCAGTTTTTAATTTTTTTTAATTAAGTTTTCTTTGCAGATGAGACAAAACAAGATAGGATACAGAACTACAATACAGAGGTTCTGTGCATAACAAACACACAAATATCTAATCATAATCGTACACAATAGAATAGAAAGGAACAGATTTTTTTTTTTTGTATTATTATTCTTGGAACTTTTTGTACAAAAAATCTATATTAAAATATACCAAGTAAAACAAATTGAAACTGAATGTCATTATTCATCATTTATTCATAATTAAATTTAGGTCTGATTGTCCTTGTGTTTATGTCTCAGTTAAAGTATTATTGTACTTCACATTGGGTTTTGTTCATAAACTCAGTGTTTATTCTTCTGTTCTGTGACATCAATTTGTTTTGAACAGCCCTTAGGCCAAATAATATTTTGCAGCACTTTGCACCTTTCATATGCATGTATTTGGATCATGAGATAAAGCCAAATTATTTGAATCTGTAACATATGGTAAGCATCAAGAGAATAATCTTTTCCAACAGTTTCAGGGTTTTAACAAGACATTGTAAATTTGTGACAACTGAGCCCTGCGCCTCCTGCAGACACGCCTTTTTAAGCCACTCTCCTGCCATTCGGATTTGTCGTGTGCCTTTTAGCTCCCGCCCCCCTGCTGTGTGACATTCTGAGCACCCTTAGACAGGCTGCACTGCGTGTGGAGCGCCCCCCCGTGGAGCCCCCCCGCGCTGCGAGTGGGAGGCCGGTTAATGAGGCAAGGAAAGTGTACCAGGTAATGCGTTAAACAAGACTTACGCGTCACTCCGAACTATCCCGCGTTAAACCCCTTCATTGTTCCTCGACCCGCTCTTTCTAAACGTCCGTCTGGTTGCAGTTTTTAACCTGGAGAGCGGGCGCCAGAGGGGGGCATCATTAGTCGAGCATCAAGCCGTCACACGGGCGCTCACACGTCCAGGGTCTTGCTCAAGGTAAATGTCACCCGGAGATCTCCCGCGGCGCGAGGAAATCGTTTCTTCTCTCATTTTTATCTTCGCCCCTCTACATTATTGAAAAGGCCACGCAGCAAGGCACTCTGGGAGGTCGTCCGTAGGGGTAGGGGAAGGGGAGGGGGCGTGATGAGGCGGAGGTGTCCCACGTAGAGGCAGGAGGGGTAAAATTGATTAAAAGCGCCGTACGTTTCATCAGTCACTTCATCGTCGTCAGCTGGAACTTCTGAGATTCTTGATTCTCGGCACACGGAGCTGTCAAAGTGGAAATAGTAAAATGTCATTAGGATTCTAAGGCAGGCGTGAAGGAACATATGCACTGTCCTCTCTAATACGGAGAGATACCAACCCAGGGGACCCACTTTGCAGAGGGAGAGTACCTGTTATTACTTTACCTGTTAAGCTTTTGCCAACACACAGATTGTCAGCAGAGCACTGAAGTGGGGAGAGTCAGTGATGAGAATCTATTAATTAGCTTGGGATTGCGCCACGCTGCTTTTGGGACACTTTCTGCTCGAAATCAGACAATTGACTGTGATGACTTGAGACTATAGGGAGTACAAAGTTTCGTCTTAAACTTGGAAGGAATTCACAAACCGTGCAGGGATTCAGAGAGGTTTATCTATTCACTTTTCAGCTGTTCATTTGGAGATTTGGGGTTGTTTTCTTTTCTTTTCCCTGGAGAATGCTATTACAAATGTTTCATCCATCCAGATCAAACTTATTCTTGACTCATGGTTCAAAATCAGGAGGAAACCCTTTAAAATAGTTACATTAAATACCTAGAATGCTGGAAACTTATTTTTCCAAACGAGCTGCAATTGAAACAAGCTGTCATTTGAATCTATCCCAGTTTCAGAATAATGAGAAATTAGGAATTAGGACTGTTGGCATTGCAATTTTAAACTAAATATTACATCTTTTGATTGGAAGTCCTCATAATTTCAAATATAACAGGAAGCTAAAACCCACGCAAACTGTTCATATTTTCCTATCGGCGAGAACAATTTCCAAGCTGTCTCGTCTCTGAAAGAAAACTTCGCCAGCGCCAATAATAAAGTTATTTGCCGTGTTCAAATCCAACACGTCTACCGCTGATCCAAAATGACGTACGGACAAATTGGACTTTTCCTGTCTTGCTGAATTATTGACAGGGAGCTACAGCGGCGGTATGGATCCGTGCCCCGCGATGAACCGTGAGATGAGTGAAAATAGAGGGCAGGATGGAGCCGCTCGAACAAACAGAGGGACGGATCAGATCTCTGAGGTGCCTCGCATTAAGAGCCTGTCGAGAGAGAAACCGCAGACAGTCAGTGGACCACAAGCGACACAAGTGGAATTTCAAGTCATGTGCTCATTTTGCTTCCAATGATGTAACAATAACTGAAATATCGTGATATCGTAAGTCGTGGGACGTCACAATATATTGAATAATTAGAAACTCCTTTGCTTTAGAGCAGGGGTGTCCAAACCTTTTCCATCGAGGGCCACATATTGAAATATAGACCAAGCGGAGGGCCACAAATCAATCGCGAAACGTTAAAAATAGCTGCATTTATCTGATGTTTTAAGCGCCACCACATCTACATTCAGTCTCAGTGCCTTAATATCAGGTCTGTATTGCACCAAAATGTTAGTTATTTAGGTTGGAATTGTAGAAAATCTGAAACGTGCTGTATATAGTACTTATCAGGACAATGTGGGCCAGTTCACCATGAAGCCTAAGGGCCAAGAAAAATTGAAAAATCTTGATTGGGCCTGAGTTTGGACATGCCTGCTTTAAAGTTTCAGTCCAGACAACATTGAGAAGTGTTCAAGTACTTTCGTTATCAATGTTAACCACCTCTAAATCTTAATTATGACATAAAATCGAGCCGTATGATTTGGAAAAAATATCTAATTGCGATTTCTCTGACCAGTATTGGGATTACATTTGTGGTGTATGTTTTAATAATGAGATTCTGTGCAAAGTTCACATTTTATTTTGTCAGTTTTAGTGACATTATTGTTACTTTAAGTCGAGCTTGTGTTGGTTTTAGTCATGTTTTAGTCCGTTTTTGCAACTTTTTTTCACATGTAGTTACGTTTTTGTCACGTTTTGTCACCAACTATTCTCGCTAGCCACTTTGAATAAATGAGTCGTGTTATTGTAATTAATCGTTCACTTGTACTGTTCAGCTCCCAATGCAAACCATATTTAATCATTTCAAGGAAGATACAAATAAAAATATCCTAAGATTACAAAAAAAACCTAAGTATCCATTATTATTTGGCAAAACTATGGACAATTTCACACTTTTAGGAGAATGTAACATAAAATTGTTATGTGTTCCAAATATATAGTCACATAAACAAAAAATGTATACAGTATGAGGTAACGCATTAGTCCTATGAAGCATTCTCCAGGTATATTATTCTTTCCCTTCCTCAGCCAGAGCAGTATAATAGATAACAGAAGTGTCTTTCCCGTCACTTGTACAGCCTCAGTGGGAATACTGGTCACAATACTGTTGCATCTTGGGAAATGACACCTGTCAAATACGATGCCATAAAATGCACTCACATTTCCCATATTAGAAATCTACACAGCTACAGTATGCACAGTATACAATAACAGGGATGCTGAATAAGGAATTCAAAGATTGTTGAGGAATTTGAGCTTTGGAATGAAATTTCCAAATATTAGAAAGGACTATAAGAGAAATCCATACACTGCTAACCTGTGATGTCTGACTTTTTTAAAAGGCAAAGTGTGAGGAATGTCAGAATACAGTAAATGCGGTGCTTACAATCCTGCCATTGTGTGCAGATTTTGGTCATTAAGTTAATTAACAACACACTGACAGTGATTAAAGACATTGACTCGTGGTTTATTTTTAACTTGACTTGGTAGGTTTACACAGATGTTGGTTGCTTTCTGGTGTGTAAGCAAATATAAGCAATATTATATTATATTTTATTATATATATATATATTATTAAAGAAAAACTGGTGTTGAGGGCAGCACAATATGAGCAAATATACCGATGTATTGCAATATTGGCTGACAAACTAAATGTATTGCAATAGAACCAGAAATGTACTGTTTTTTTGTTTGTTTTTTATGCAAATGTGTGTTTTTGAAAGAAGCTTGATTTTTTTTAGCCTTGATTTATTTACGATTGTGACAAAAGAAATTGTAATAATACTGATATTGAAGTTATCGTAATTTTTTCCAATATGTGCAACCATATTGGTAATAAAAAGAAACCACTGATTAGTGCAGTTTTTGTTTTTTTTGTTTTTTTTAAACCTTTTTTGAGTCACATTTTTGGTTGAAAAGATATCAAGGCACACAACCTACTGAAACAAAAAAAAAGTCTGTCAGGTTTGAAGTTGTGATTGTTTTGCCTTCTTTTTTGGTATAGAAGTATGTTCAGGATACTGCAAAATAAATCCATTTGTGAATCCAAATTTGACATTTTTTCAAGCACACCTAGCAATAGTTAAATACCAATGTTTTTCAATAGAAAAACTCTAGCTAAAAGACTCATATACTTTCAGTGTGTGTGCTTTTACAGTAAATCTTCAGAACTTGAGTGGTGGAAAGTAACAAAATACAAAAGTAAGAGTACTGTCCCTGAATGATGTGTTTAGCACATTTCATGTTACAGAGGATACTTTTTACTTTTACTTCACTTCATTTGAGAGAAAGTATCTGTACTTTCTAGAACAAGAACACATGCTTTTTATTATGGTTTTAGAAATGAGGCGTTTAATTTGTTTGCATGTTTGGCCTATGTTTTAGAGCTTTAAGACCTGGCATTGAGCAAACAACCAGGAAAATTGCTTCTGGTGACCAAAAATCTGGATAATTCTTTATCAAGATCACAATTTCACACTCTTATAGTTCTAAAAATCTGTGTGAACTTTAATATTTTTACTTAAGTAGATTTTTTTTTTTTTTAATTGTGATATTTTTACTTTATTACTTTGTTGCTCTTGTATCTCTAACACAATGGAGTGTATCTACCACCACAACCATTGGTTTAAATTCATTATATTAATACTGAATCAGTTTATGCCTTATAGCTCCAGCCACAAGATGTCACTAAAGGAACTTATTATTGTAGTGAATTATTCTTGATTTTTATCTACAGCTGTTTCTGTTAACATTCAGATATTTTCAATTCTATACCTTAGATGCAAGATATGGCCAATTCCTCAATTCCAAGTCTATTGTACACTGCATACTTCCCTTTTTTCTTTCTTTTTCTTTTTTTTTTTTATCGAGTAAACCCATGGCTATACTTGCCCATTTCTTCCAAACCTCTGTGTTGATAGCTGTGAACTCTGTTGGCCTCTGCAGCCAGCGGAAATCCCACGTAAGAAGGCGTGATACGATGTGCGCAAAACAAGGTGAAAAGAGGCCCGGGCAAGATGGAGGGGCACGCAGGGAGCGGCAGGGGTCAGCAGGTGTGATGGGAGTGATGCATGATGGGAAAATAGCAGAGAAAAGGCCAGTAGCAACAGCAGCGGTGTGTTTACTCATGTGTGAAAGCAAAGCTGACATATAGACATGTTATCGTAGATCAGATGGAAGGGGAGAAAAGGTTTTCCCTCATTTTAAATAAAACATGTGGGTAAAAAGGTGTGAGAGTGTCTTAAGATGATTTTCTCTCAATGTAAACAAAATATATATTGAGTTGTATTTTTAAATGTGTGAAGCGTCTGGGTGCAGGTCCCATGGACGCGTTCACCAACGCTAAGCACAATTAAAGTGAATCAATAAGTAACATTTGTCAACTTTAATTGAAAATAATAACAATTAATGTACTTCTGGCATTATGTTTAGTGAGACCTAGTTTAATGAGGACATCATTGGTTCCAAGTTTTGGTCGAGAGAAAAGTCGCACTTTTTCGCCTCCACGCAACGATTTGTCCAAAATCAGCTCATCCAGCAGTGATTTTACTACGTTTCTCCAGTGTCCTTGTGCTTGAGTTTAAAGCGGTTTCAACATGGAGCATGTAAGATATAACAGCGCACTTTTACCCGTAGCCTCATTTAAGTCTGTTTTACAGGACCGACAAATATAACTTCATAAATTGATGTTAAGTTGTTTTTAAGCTCAAATAACTTTAGACGAGGGTCCAAATTTGGCAAAACGCAGTGCCAGTTTGAGGCTCCCGACGAGGGTCACGTGCCGCTCAAACCGCAAAATGTGTCACGTGTTTAGGCCTAAATAAACCTAAAATAAAGCTCACAAACTAAATGTAAATACAATTATACACATACTACAGAGCAATGTTGTAATCCAGGTGTAGGTCGGAAGGCTTTTGTGTGCACTTTAGCCTTCACTCTAACTACAAATATGATCAAAGGTATATGCATTTAACTTAGTACTAAGTAACATAACATACCACTGGTTGTAGTTGTGTGACCACTGGCTTGTATCCTTATTTAGTTATTATTTAGTTTAGGATCAATAATGACATTGTGCTACAGTCCTGCTTTATGCATTTAACTTAGTACTAAGTAACATAACATACCACTGGTTGTAGTTGTGTGACCACTGGCTTGTATCCTTATTTAGTTATTATTTAGTTTAGGATCAATAATGACATTGTGCTACAGTCCTGCTTTACAGATGGGGCTTGTCCTGGTGAAGTTTAGTCCTGATTAAATGTGTTTCTCCAACATTTTTTTATAATCATAGTCTGGTCTTTTCCAGACAGGTGCTTCTTGAGGGTGTAGTTTGTGTGAACAGTTTTAGACTAAAATCAATAGTGTATGATTTAACTTTAGCTCTTCTCATTTTTCCAACTTGCACTTACTTGACCACTCCTCACATTTTGATTGAAGAATTGGGTCTAGTCCAGCAACAAATCTTCTGAAACGTTCCATGGCAATGACTGGCTCTCCATAGTTTGGAAAAGCTTCCAACACTTGCCTCGTGATTTCAGCAGCGTAAACTTCTAATGGTTCTTTGGGCAGGCGCTGTCTTGCATTAACAAATGTTTGAAAATGAAGCAAAAACTTTCCTGCCAAAAACATCACTGAGCTTTGCTGCACATTGGTCATAGTCCTGTTTCACGTCTGGTGACAAGGACAGCCAGTAAGCTAAAGCATCTCCACTAAGGCGAGTGGGAAGTATTGTGGCTATATCTAGCTTCTGTCCATCTGCGCAGGCTTTAACTGCTAGCTCCAATCTGGTTTTCCATAGATCAAAACTTTCTTTGTCCTTACCATCGCTGTGGAAACATGGCGGCAAATCTACACGATAGTGAACTACAGTCTTTGAAGTATCTTGCGGAGCCGCGCCCGCCAAACCAGCATCGCCCTCAGCATGTGTCGATGTCCTCAACGCCGTCATTTGGCTGCTGCTGTTGTTGCGACATACTGAAAACACCGTCCAGCTAAAACAAGCAGGTGGAAACTCTGGGTCTGCACAAAAATATCCGTGGACAGCAATCTGGTATTACCCAAACGAGTTAGCCACCGCCGAAGCTAGCTGACTGCCCTGGCTAATTAGCATAGTCAAAGAGTAGCAAGAAATACCGCTGCCACCATTCTGTAACCCTTTATTTTTGTCTGAGACTCTTGAGGCTGTGGGTATGGCGGGTTACAGTTCAGCTTGATCATAAATGTTTCTGCTATCTTCCTTGCGAAATAACCTGCACGGCAGGACAGTGTTCCACTGTGTCTTTATTTCTTGATCGCCACAACGTGCTGTCTGCGCTAACTCTCTGTGCTCTCAACAAATGCGCTCTACTAGAAACAAAAGGAACCAAAATAATGCGACAAAGATAAATTAATAAAATGTACCCAAAAATAATATATAATTAGAAATCAATATATATGAATCCCCAAATTAATATACAAAATACAAATTACCCAATTAAATGTAAATAAATGTGAATAACTTACACATAAATCAAAGGTTACAAAAGTATAGATACAGCGGCAAAAACAATTCTCTGGGAGTCTGCTTAGGGTCGTTTGGGCTTTTGTGTCTTTGTCTGTAGGATAGCCTTTTCAGAGAACCACGAGGCCCGTCAGGCTTGCGCACGCGCGCTGATTCGTCCCACATACTCCTCTTCCCGCTTTCCCCACCGTTTCATTCTTACGCAGCATCCACGCCACTTTTCCCCTGTTCCTCTGATCCCAATTCTCCAAGGGTGCACACTTGAGCGCGTTAGAGTACAATAATCATACACAACACTTTTGACCTGTTCTTTTGCTCCTCTGATGTCGCGCGTCTCTCAGCCAAACCGAGCCGATACTTCCTGCTGGTTGAAGAAGGCGCTGTTCGCGCCGTGGTGCTGATCATGTGGTGCGCATGCGTCAGTCTGCCACCGATTACAGTGCAGCTAACATGGGTGCGCTCCGAAAGTGTCCTGGGCTAAACTTTGAAGGACACGTGAGTTGAAGTTGGACTCCACCCGTTTTTCTTGTAAATATACATTTTACCTTTCTCTTCACTGTAAATATTTTGCACTTTGATTATTGGCACAATAAATCCACCTGAGCTCTTGGAACCGGCTCTGCCTCTGGTTTTGTTAAGAGCCCCGCTACAGCTTCTTTGCCGATTTTTGACTGTAAATGTGTGTTTGTTAAGTAAACCAAAAAATTTGGTTTAATAAAGCAGAGAAAAAGAGAAAAAGTCCAGCAAAATGTGATGCGGGATGTGTTTACTCATGTGTCAAAGCTGACATATAGACATATTATCACAGATCAGATGGAAGGGGAGGCAAGGTTTTCCCTCATTTTAAATAAAACACGTGGGTAAAAAGGTGTGAGTGTCATAAGATGATTTTCTCTCAATGTAAACCAAAACTTAATAATACATTGCTCTACTTTGCTCGCTACAGACAGTGATGTTAGAAATACTTAAGTACTTTGTGACTTATGTTAAAATATAGATACAGGGGCAAAAAAAATCCCTGGGAGTCTACTTAAGGTCGTTTTTGACTTGTATTGAGTTGTATTTGTAAATGTGTGAAGCGTCTGGGTGCAGGTCCCATGGACGCGTTCACCAACGCTAAGCACAATCAAGTGAATCAATAAGTAACATTTGTCAACTTTAATTGAAAATAATAACAAATAATGTACTTCTGGCATTATGTTTAGTGAGACCTAGTTAAATGAGGACGTCATTGGTTGAGCGGTGCATTTTGTTGCTATGACAGCGCATTTTTCAACTTTCCAACTCTTGGTCGAGAGAAAAGCACGCACTTTTTCGCCTCCACACAACGATTGGTCCAAAGTCAGCTGATTTTACTGCATTTCTCCAGTGTCTTGGTCTCTGCTTGATTTTTTAAAGCGATTTCAACATGGAGCATGTAAGATATAACAGCGCCCCCTACAGCGCCCTTTTACCATCCAGATTTTCCCGTAGCCTCGTTTAAGTCTGTTTTACTGGACTGTTCCGACAAATATAACTTCATAAGTTGATGTTTAGTTGGTTTTTGAGCTCAAATAACTTTAGATGAGGGTCCAAATTTGGCAAAACGCAGTGCCAGTTTGAGGCTCCCGACGAGGGTCACGTGCCGCTCAAACCGCAAAATGTGTCACGTGTTTGAGGCCTGAATAAACCTAAAATAAAGCTCACAAACTAAATGTAAATACAATTATACACATACTACAGTGCAATGATGAGATCCATGTGCAGGTAGGAAGGCTTTTGTGTGCACTTTAGCCTTCACTCTAACTACAAATATGATCAAAGGTATATGCATTTAACTTAGTACTAAGTAACATAACATACCACTGGTTGTAGTTGTGTGACCACTGGCTTGTATCCTTATTTAGTTATTATTTAGTTTAGGATCAATAATGACATTGTGCTACAGTCCTGCTTTATGCATTTAACTTAGTACTAAGTAACATAACATACCACTGGTTGTAGTTGTGTGACCACTGGCTTGTATCCTTATTTAGTTATTATTTAGTTTAGGATCAATAATGACATTGTGCTACAGTCCTGCTTTATGCATTTAACTTAGTACTAAGTAACATAACATACCACTGGTTGTAGTTGTGTGACCACTGGCTTGTATCCTTATTTAGTTATTATTTAGTTTAGGATCAATAATGACATTGTGCTACAGTCCTGCTTTACAGATGGGGCTTGTCCTGGTGAAGTTTAGTCCTGATTAAATGTGTTTCTCCAACATTTTTTTTATAATCATAGTCTGGTCTTTTCCAGACAGGTGCTTTACTAAAATCAGTAGTGTATGATTTAACTTTAGCTCTTCTCATTTTTCCAGCTTGTGTTGCCTGGTCACTTACTTGACCACTCCTACTGCAGGAGCGATCACTTACTTGACCACTCCTACTGCAGGAGGGAGCGCCGGGGTCTGACTGAACAGGTAAGTGACAATCACATGAGCCGAGGAGGATTCATTGACTATATATAGAGAGCCATGATTACAAAATATATCAAACCACTGTGGATAAAATGAGCTGTAAAGAATGATAAGCATATGTACTCAGTGCCACCAGTGAAAGTTGAACCACAGAACCACTGCACTTTACTAAAGCTTATTCTAAACTTACTCACCTCTGTGCCCCAAAGGCCCCGAGCAACGCTCCTGAGCCCCAAGCCCTGGGTCTGGCCCCTGAGCCCACACGTGTCTCCAGGAGGACTCTGGCTTTGAAGCGTAAAGCTCCACCGGTAAGAAGGCTAAACTACAGAAGAACACAGAATATTGTGCTTGGAAATTATGGTATTTTGTAATTGTGTCTATTCAAATTGGGCTTTCAGTTTGATTACGAATAATCTTGCAGCCCTAGAATGCATGTAGTTCAAAGAATTTTAGCAATAAAACAATAACATTTCACAAGTTTTAAAGATCAGAATAAAGAAGACTTGCGGCTGTGTCAGACAAAGTTAGGTGATTAAACTTTTTTCAAATTCTCGTCTTAATACTGTTTCACCCTAGACTTCACATATGACTGTTTTCAAAGGATCTACTCTAGACATCTATTTATACAACCAGACAAAGACCTAAAAACAGTTCTATAAGGACAGAACAGGCAGGCGAACTTATTGAGAGAATGCTCCATTGCTTCACATTTTGCATCATTTCCCAACCGTTACTGATCCAAAGATGTTGAATGAACTTTGATAGTAACAGGGAGAAAATATGAGTGAGATATTATTTTACCAGGACTGGGTCGTCATACTTACATTATGAAGAGAACAGAGGACTTCTGTTGTCAATGAGCATGAAAATACAGTATTACAGCGTGAAATACAGACTCAGATTCAAAGGCCTATTGTTTAGTTAGATTGTACCCTAAATCTGCAAAATCTGGTCATCGGATTCACTTTCAACCTTCTGATATCAGTTTGAGAACCGCAGCACTTTATTAAGGCTTACTCTAATAACTAACTCACCGTTGTGTCCCAAAGGCCCAAGTCACCGCCCCTGTCCCAGCGGAGGAGCCCAGACGTGTCTCCAAGAGGTCTCCGGCTTTGAGACATAAAGCTCTACCGGTAAGAAGGCAATTCAAGTCTACAATGTTACCTCTGCTAATTTACCAAGCAACAACATTGTTCAGAAAAATACAAGAGAAACATATTTTTGATGTAGTAAATGATAGTGATAGTGTTAGTGACTCTGCCTGCTTCTCCTCCTGTTGGTCCAGGTCCCCACCTCTGAGTCCTCCGTCCCAGTCCAGCCTTGTCCCAGCCCTGCCAGGCCCTCCAGTCCCTCTGCTCCTGGTAGTCCTCTGCTAATCCACGGCCTAACTGTCGAGGAGTATCAGAAGGTCTACCATTCTGTCGTCGACCCCATGTTGACGTACGTTTCATCAGCCAATTTACATTTATTTAGTTCTTGTTTTTTGTATTTTCTTGTTTTAGATCTCATTGAGTCTACTTTTAGTCTTGGCTCAGTCCTGCTGTAATTGGTCCTTTGTTTAGCCTTGTGTAGTCCTTATTAACTCGACTCCTCTGGTTGTTTGCAGGTTCTCCACTGGTCGGCCCCGTAATTACACTCTGGCGCTGGGCCGCAAGATTAAGCAGCGCCTGTGGGAGGAGCTTAACCGGCCCCTCCTCACCGAGATCGAGACTGCTGGAGGACTCCTTCGCTACGTCCAGTCCTACAGCACAGGGCCCTATCCGCCTATGATTGATGTGGACGTTTCTAATGAGCCGCCTCCCCCTAAAAGACCTTGTCTCTTTCAGACGCAGCCCACTGTCTCTGCTGAAGCTGGTCCCAGTCAGCCACAGCCCGACCTCCTGAGAGAGCAGGTAAAGACCAGCAACTGCGCAACAAGTGTATTATGAAGAATACTTTAACAGTCAAGAGAAAATAGTTTTCTCAAATCCCTATGTTCCTTCTCTGGCGCAGGCTGCGGTCTGTGCCTCTCAGGGGTCACTCCAACGCGGGCGGAAGAGAAAGAGGACCAGACCAGACCAGGTAAGCATTACTAGAAGTAATATTATAGCTTTTTTTAAATTAAATCTAATAGAAATCTAATTCATGCCTTATTCCTTCTGTCCATTGTCCAGCCCACCGTTTCCAGCCTTGTCCCTGAGGAGGAGGAGCCTGTGTCTGTGGAGGATTTGTCCGAGCAGGTAGAGAGAAATCCAAAGGTTTATTCGTTCATAGGTTCTTACTTCTGGGTTAGTACTTTGTTCACCTAGTTAATTTAGTCATGTCTGAGATTAGCTTAGACCTGGTGTTGGTTTATTTAAAACTATTACTGCAAGTATTTTGACCACCAAACATTTTTAAGTGTAATTATTGGTGAGTACCAGATGTTTACACTGGACGAGGCATAGAAATGTGTCAAAAGATGAAAACGCCTCATCAAAAACATTCAAGTTGCTTTAAATGCATTGCAAATGCATGTTTATTTTGTCCATAGGCGGACTTCCTCCGGGCCCTGGGTTTGGCTCCAAAAAGACCAGCCGCCGACTCCTCTGACCCCAGCTCCCCCCAACCAACCACCAAGAGGACCAAGTTCCACTAAACATAGAGCTTTGCACTATTTATTTCTTTATTTATTTCTTGCTTTACATTTAATTGTGTGGTGTTTGCATTTTTGAATTTATTGTGTGGTTTTAACTTTATTTGTAGATTTTAGTGTTTAGTATTTAATGTTTACTGTTTGTGTTTTGCAGCTCCTTCCACAAGTGCCTCCTAAAACAGAAAGTCACCATCTTTTCTTCATGGCTTCCTCATGGCTTCTGCCCCAGCTTCACATCAACATCTTCAGGGGCGAGCCATTCCCTCAACTCCAAACACGGCTCTAACATCAGCCAGTGCTTCAGAGACACAATTAACATCTTCTGTGTCTCCAAGTCCATCTGATTCTTCTGCCCCAGCCTGTCATCACCATCTTCAGGGGCAAAAGGAACCCTCCTAAAACACATACCATCGTGTTAACATCTGCAGCCTCCATTATTGCTCCAACATCAGCAAAGATTCCATCAAAACAACTGCTCCAGCTCCAGCCTACCATCAACATCTGCAGGGGCAAGCAGCCATTTTGATGGTCCTCGTCTCTCCACCAAAAGCACGTGTAACATCTCTGTGCTCAGTCAGTGCCCCAGCCTACCATCACCATCGACAGGGGCATCAACATCGTGTCTTCACAACATCAAAAGGTAAAAAGATATTCATGTTCAGTTAAATTTGTGTACAGTTTACCTTTTTTGAACAACTAACTATTACATTAAACTAGGGCTGCAACAAGTTAACTGATTAATCGTAACTAATCGATTATTGATATAATTGTCAAATAATTGTTAACCGGTCTATACAAGGGTTCCAAAACCCACAAAATAAGTTGTATACCTCAAATTGAGCCACAGTTTTATGAAAATGATACAAACAAATCAGTATATTTGATGAAAAGCCTCTTGAAAAGCCTCTTATGTCCATAAATGTTCTCCCCAGGGTCCTACAACGACTTCACTTCAACTTCATCATCATTCATTCAAATAGCAGTAGTAGTTCTATTTCAAACCTGGTTTAGCCCTCATTAAAACTAGGATAGTATTTCTTTTTTTCTTGTGTATTCTTTCTTTACATGGTGTGAAAAGTTTGAGAACCACTGCATTAGGGTTTAGATCAGTGAGTGTCATAAATGCTCTAAAGCTGGTATCCATCATTAGTCCTTGTTTAGTTCTATTACAGTTTATGTAAAACTAATACAGCAAGTACCTTGACCACCAAACACTCAAGACACAAGTCTTGAGTGTTTAGTCTCCTTCTGAGACTGAGATTATCACTTTGATTCTTTACATTTAATTGTGTAGTTTTAACATTTTTTAAATTGACTGTGCAGTGAACTTTATTCGTACATTTCAGTGTGTGTTCTCTTGTTTTTCAGTTCTCAACACCAAGCTGCTCCTCCACAAAACCAGCCGCCCTCCACAAGTGCCTCCTAAAACAGAAAGTCACCATCATTTATTCATGGCTTCCTCATGGCTTCTGCCCCAGCTTCACATCAACATCTTCAGGGGCGAGCCATTCCCTCAACTCCAAACACGGCTCTAACATCAGCCAGTGCTTCAGAGACAAAATTAATATCTTCTGTGTCTCCAAGTCCATCTGATTCTTCTGCCCCAGCCTGTCATCACCATCTTCAGGGGCAAAAGGAACCCTCCTAAAACACATACCATCGTGTTAACATCTGCAGCCTCCATTATTGCTCCAACATCAGCAAAGATTCCATCAAAACAACTGCTCCAGCTCCAGCCTACCATCAACATCTGCAGGGGCAAGCAGCCATTTTGATGGTCCTCGTCTCTCCACCAAAAGCACGTGTAACATCTCTGTGCTCAGTCAGTGCCCCAGCCTACCATCACCATCGACAGGGGCATCAACATCGTGTCTTCACAACATCAAAAGGTAAAAAGATATTCATGTTCAGTTAAATTCATGTACAGTTTGCCTTTTTTTTAAATTACATTTTGTATTCTTACAAGTGTCATTATCTGTGATAAATGTGAATTTATTAGAAATGAGAAATGTGCTCTGGCACCAACTTATTCTTGACTTCCACATCATTGATACAATTTTTAACTGAATGAGATCTATGAATTTCAAGATTTTCCACAAAAAGTTCATTAGTGTGTTCTGTAACACCTTATGGTTTATAATTCTTATGGTTTTCTTTTGGCGCAAGTGTAATAGTTCAGTGAAATGTTTGCATCATTGCCCCACACCTCAATACATTATACAAATTATGGGACTATTTTATTTGTATATATTATATCAATTATTTTTCCACTTGCAGCCCTCAGTCAGAACACCAGCCTATAACCTCTTTAGCCACAGTAGAAACTATTAATAAAAGAACTAAAATAGCATTAGTGCATTCCTATTTCAAACCTGGTTTAGCCCTCATTAAAACCTAGGATAGTATTTCTTTTTTTCTTGTGTATTCTTTCTCTCGTGTGAAAAGTTTGAGAACCACTGCATTAGGGTTTAGATCAGTGAGTGTCATAAATGCTCTAAAGCTGGTATCCATCATTAGTCCTTGTTTAGTTCTATTACAGTTTATGTAAAACTAATACAGCAAGTACCTTGACCACCAAACACTCAAGACACAAGTCCCACTAAATGTGCACTTTTAGTCTCCTTCTGAGACTGAGATTATCACTTTGATTCTTTACATTTAATTGTGTAGTTTTAACATTTTTTAAATTGACTGTGCAGTGAACTTTATTCGTACATTTCAGTGTGTGTTCTCTTGTTTTTCAGCTCTCAACACCAAGCTGCTCCTCCACAAAACCAGCCGCCCTCCACAAGTGCCTCCTAAACAGAAAGTCACCATCATTTCTTCATGGCTTCCTCATGGCTTCTGCCCCAGCTTCACATCAACATCTTCAGGGGCGAGCCATTCCCTCAACTCCAAACACGGCTCTAACATCAGCCAGTGCTTCAGAGACACAATTAACATCTTCTGTGTCTCCAAGTCCATCTGATTCTTCTGCCCCAGCCTGTCATCACCATCTTCAGGGGCAAAAGTTCCTTCAGTCTCCTAAAACACATACCATCGTGTTACCATCATCTGCATCCTCCATTATTGCTCCAACATCAGCAAAGATCCCTTCAACTCCCATCAAAACAACTGCTCCAGCTCCAGCCTACCATCAACATCTGCAGGGGCAAGCAGCCATTTTGATGGTCCTCGTCTCTCCACCAAAAGCATGTGTAACATCTCTGTGCTCAGTCAGTGCCCCAGCCTACCATCACCATCGACAGGGGCATCAACATCGTGTCTTCACAACATCAAAAGGTAAAAAGATATTCATGTTCAGTTAAATTTGTGTACAGTTTACCTTTTTTGAACAACTAACTATTACATTAAACTAGGGCTGCAACAAGTTAACTGATTAATCGTAACTAATCGATTATTGATATAATTGTCAAATAATTGTTAACCGGTCTATACAAGGGTTCCAAAACCCACAAAATAAGTTGTACAACTCAAATTGAGCCACAGTTTTATGAAAGTGATACAAACAAATCAGTATATTTGATGAAAAGCCTCTTGAAAAGCCTCTTATGTCCATAAATGTTCTCCCCAGGGTCCTACAACGGCTTCACTTCAACTTCATCATCATTCATTCAAATAGCAGTAGTAGTTCTATTTCAAACCTGGTTTAGCCCTCATTAAAACTAGGATAGTATTTCTTTTTTTCTTGTGTATTCTTTCTTTACATGGTGTGAAAAGTTTGAGAACCACTGCGTTAGGGTTTAGATCAGTGAGTGTCATAAATGCTCTAAAGCTGGTATCCATCATTAGTCCTTGTTTAGTTCTATTACAGTTTATGTAAAACTAATACAGCAAGTACCTTGACCACCAAACACACAAGACACAAGTCCCACTAAATGTGCACTTTTAGTCTCCTTCTGAGACTGAGATTATCACTTTGATTCTTTACATTTAATTGTGTAGTTTTAACATTTTTTAAATTGACTGTGCAGTGAACTTTATTCGTACATTTCAGTGTGTGTTCTCTTGTTTTTCAGCTCTCAACACCAAGCTGCTCCTCCACAAAACCAGCCGCCCTCCACAAGTGCCTCCTAAAACAGAAAGTCACCATCATTTCTTCATGGCTTCCTCATGGCTTCTGCCCCAGCTTCACATCAACATCTTCAGGGGCGAGCCATTCCCTCAACTCCAAACACGGCTCTAACATCAGCCAGTGCTTCAGAGACAAAATTAATATCTTCTGTGTCTCCAAGTCCATCTGATTCTTCTGCCCCAGCCTGTCATCACCATCTTCAGGGGCAAAAGGAACCCTCCTAAAACACATACCATCGTGTTAACATCTGCAGCCTCCATTATTGCTCCAACATCAGCAAAGATTCCATCAAAACAACTGCTCCAGCTCCAGCCTACCATCAACATCTGCAGGGGCAAGCAGCCATTTTGATGGTCCTCGTCTCTCCACCAAAAGCACGTGTAACATCTCTGTGCTCAGTCAGTGCCCCAGCCTACCATCACCATCGACAGGGGCATCAACATCGTGTCTTCACAACATCAAAAGGTAAAAAGATATTCATGTTCAGTTAAATTCATGTACAGTTTGCCTTTTTTTAAAATTACATTTTGTATTCTTACAAGTGTCATTATCTGTGATAAATGTGAATTTATTAGAAATGAGAAATGTGCTCTGGCACCAACTTATTCTTGACTTCCACATCATTGATACAATTTTTAACTGAATGAGATCTATGAATTTCAAGATTTTCCACAAAAAGTTCATTAGTGTGTTCTGTAACACCTTATGGTTTATAATTCTTATCGTTTTCTTTTGGCGCAAGTGTAATAGTTCAGTGAAATGTTTGCATCATTGCCCCACACCTCAATACATTATACAAATTATGGGACTATTTTATTTGTATATATTATATAAATTATTTTTCCACTTGCAGCCCTCAGTCTTAAATGTTCTCCCCAGGGTCCTATAACCTCTTTAGCCACAGTAGAAACTATTAATAAAAGAACTAAAATAGCATTAGTGCATTCCTATTTCAAACCTGGTTTAGCCCTCATTAAAACCTAGGATAGTATTTCTTTTTTTCTTGTGTATTCTTTCTCTCGTGTGAAAAGTTTGAGAACCACTGCATTAGGGTTTTGATTAGTGATTGTCATAAATGCTCTAAAGCTGGTATCCATCATTAGTCCTTGTTTAGTTCTATTACAGTTTATGTAAAACTAATACAGCAAGTACCTTGACCACCAAACACTCAAGACACAAGTCCCACTAAATGTGCACTTTTAGTCTCCTTCTGAGACTGAGATTATCACTTTGATTCTTTACATTTAATTGTGTAGTTTTAACATTTTTTAAATTGACTGTGCAGTGAACTTTATTCGTACATTTCAGTGTGTGTTCTCTTGTTTTTCAGCTCTCAACACCAAGCTGCTCCTCCACAAAACCAGCCGCCCTCCACAAGTGCCTCCTAAACAGAAAGTCACCATCATTTCTTCATGGCTTCCTCATGGCTTCTGCCCCAGCTTCACATCAACATCTTCAGGGGAAGGCATTCCCTCAACTCCAAACACGGCTGACATCAGCCAGTGCTTCAGAGACACAATTAACATCTTCTGTGTCTCCAAGTTCATCTTATTCTTCTGCCCCAGCCTGTCATCACCATCTTCAGGGGCAAAAGGAACCCTTGGGTCTCCTAAAACACATACCATCGTGTTACCATCATCTGCATCGTCCATTATTGCTCCAACATCAGCAAAGATCCCTTCAACTCCCATCAAAACAACTGCTCCAGCTCCAGCCTACCATCAACATCTGCAGGGGCAAGCAGCCATTTTGATGGTCCTCGTCTCTCCACCAAAAGCACGTGTAACATCTTTGTGCTCAGTCAGTGCCCCAGCCTACCATCACCATCGACAGGGGCATCAACATCGTGTCTTCACAACATCAAAAGGTAAAAAGATATTCATGTTCAGTTTATTTTATTACATTTTGTATTCTTACAAGTGTCATTATCTGCGATAAACGTGAATTTATTAGAAATGAGAAATGTGCTCTGGCACCAACTTATTCTTGACTTCCACATCATTGATACAATTTTTAACTGAATGAGATCTATGAATTTCAAGATTTTCCACAAAAAGTTCATTAGTGTGTTCTGTAACACCTCATGGTTTATAATTCTTATGGTTTTCTTTTGGCGCAAGTGTAATAGTTCAGTGAAATGTTTGCATCATTGCCCCACACCTCAATACATTATACAAATTATGGGACTATTTTATTTGTATATATTATATAAATTATTTTTCCACTTGCAGCCCTCAGTCAGAACACCAGCCTATAACCTCTTTAGCCACAGTAGAAACTATTAATAAAAGAACTCAAATAGCATTAGTGCAGTCCTATTTCAAACCTGGTTTAGCCCTCATTAAAACCTAGGATAGTATTTCTTTTTCTCTTGTGTTTTCTTTCTTTACATGGTGTGAAAAGTTTGAGAACCACTGCATTAGGGTTCAGATCAGTGATCGTCATAAATGCTCTAAAGCTGGTATCCACCATTAGTCCTTGTTTAGTTCTATTACAGTTTATGTAAAACTAATACAGCAAGTACCTTGACCACCAAACACTCAAGACACAAGTCCCACTAAATGTGCACTTTTAGTCTCCTTCTGAGACTGAGATTATCACTTTGATTCTTTACATTTAATTGAGTAGTTTTAACATTTTTTAAATTGACTGTGCAGTGAACTTTATTCGTACATTTCAGTGTGTGTTCTCTTGTTTTTCAGCTCTCAACACCAAGCTGCTCCTCCACAAAACCAGCCGCCCTCCACAAGTGCCTCCTAAAACAGAAAGTCACCATCATTTCTTCATGGCTTCCTCATGGCTTCTGCCCCAGCTTCACATCAACATCTTCAGGGGCGAGCCATTCCCTCAACTCCAAACACGGCTCTGACATCAGCCAGTGCTTCAGAGACACAATTAACATCTTCTGTGTCTCCAAGTCCATCTGATTCTTCTGCCCCAGCCTGTCATCACCATCTTCAGGGGCAAAAGTTCCTTCAGTCTCCTAAAACATATACCATCGTGTTACCATCATCTGCATCCTCCATTATTGCTCCAACATCAGCAAAGATCCCTTCAACTCCCATCAAAACAACTGCTCCAGCTCCAGCCTACCATCAACATCTGCAGGGGCAAGCAGCCATTTTGATGGTCCTCGTCTCTCCACCAAAAGCACGTGTAACATCTCTGTGCTCAGTCAGTGCCCCAGCCTACCATCACCATCGACAGGGGCATCAACATCGTGTCTTTACAACATCAAAAGGTAAAAAGATATTCATGTTCAGTTTAATCTGTGTACAGTTTAAAGTTAAATAGTTTTTACCTCGACATTTTAAATCACAACGTTACAGACGATCCAGACTAAACATTACATTCAATTAGGACTGCAACAAGTTAATTGATTAATCGCAACTAATCGAGTATTGAACTAATCGTCTAATTTAGTAATTGAATATTCATAACTGTCGTCTATACATGGGCTCCAAAGCATACCATGAGCTGAAAAGAAGTTTCATACTAAACAACTAGTTCTATAGGTTCTAGGTCCCACTAAATGCGGACACTTTTTTTACAATTTAAACATGTCAATTTATAGTCTTTACTGTCTGTGTTTTGCAGCTTTCAACACCAAGCTTCAAAGACACCCAAGATCTTCTGTGTCTCAACATCGTCTTCATCCAGTGTCACATTCAAACACGACCCCCATCCAAAAAGGTAAGAATCAGTGACAGTGGTTTTGATTTGATTGTTGTTTTTTGCATTTTTTTACATAAAATAATGCATTTTCTTTTTTTGTCTACAGTTTACAACCATCTAACCCACCCACCAGCCCCCAAAAACACACTTTGAGCCTATGGTTCAATAAATCCCATTGCATCAAAACTGTCCATTATTTGTTTTTTGTGATGCCTTACAATAGACATATTGATTGGGTTGTATAATATTATTAACTTCATAAAACACATATTTTTTAATTGCATGAGTGGTACACAGATTATATACTAATGCTGTTCAGTACAGAGCAGCCAATTAGAACGTACCAGTTTAAATACATCTAGTGGTCCAGCCTTTAGTGGTCCAGCCTGTTTCTTGCGGGCCTTTGTGGACGTCTTGTTAGTGTGTGAACTCAGAGGAGACTGTCTGGATGGATGACCTCCCTGCACCCTCTGATCTTTGCTCCTCGCCCGGCCTCGGATGCTGCCTGCAGAGAGAGGAGCGAGGGGGCGCTCGTGGCCTGATGGAGACATGCATGAGGTGGTTAAAAACGTCCTGAAGCTTTTACAAAGTACAGTTTAAATGTTCTGTTCTGTTGACTGAAGAGATACATGTACAAATTTAAAAACAAAAAAGTTAAAGTTGGCTGCTACATGACCAAATTCCTATACGGCTTCAGAATAGTCACGCAAAACCAACTTTACATTCATGTTCTTGAATTTGTATAAGTTAAGGCATATTTCAATGCCACCATTTTACTTTTCTATCTCGCTTTTCATAAAGCAAGATAGCAATTTCAATCATGTCTTGTATTCAAATGCCAAGACAAAAATGATGGTAGAGCTAATTTTAGTTTGGATTAGTGGATGAGTTTGGTGCAAACTATTGATATGAAGAAGACAAAAATTAATGTTCAGTTTATTTCTCTTTAGGGTCAGAAAATTTATTCACAGATGATCTCAGCCTTGCTCACAAACACAGAAACTTGCTTTGGCATAACATGAATAAAATAGTAGCAAAGTCTATCAAAGAAGGCATGCATAAATAGAATACAATAGACTTAGACTATGTTTTGCCCCAAGGTCCTGTACCTGGACCACTGAGATTACCTAAAGTGTGTATGATTCCTGGTCCTGGTACTTCCTGGTACTTCATTGTTATGATTTACAATCTCCTTAATTTGCCTTCATTCCATAAAGACACTCTCTGTAATACCTGGCGCTCCTAATTAGCAGACTTAAATAGTGGGAGGCCTCCATCTAGGCTCAGCCACACTGCCACATAGTGGTAGGGGGTGCATATGGCGGCTACACATTGGCTCCTTAATTGTTTGCTGCATGGGCCAAAACAATGAACAGATTTAGCATGAAACCATATACAATAAATACTA